>OMLM01007293.1:55444-93254 GCA_900302695.1 Helostoma temminkii | reverse complement strand
TAGACTGAATATTTATTCAATTGGTCAGCTGATTTAGAGTAATAAATAATGAACTACACTCCTGATGTCATAATCATTATTTTAAACTAAGAAACCAAAGTTGATATGAACTACTTTTGTGTGTTGTAGGTGTGATGGAGGTGGTAAAGGGCATGCAGCAGCTTGGCATCTCCCCTGATGTTGACACTTTGACCAAGTACATCATTCCTGTCTTCCCCAGCTTGGAGGCAGCTAAAGACGCCCTCAGTGTAAGTGTGTGTGAGAGTGAGAGAATAATAGTGTGCAATAGCAATGTGCAACATTTTTTCTGTTTAGAACGCAGGTGTATCTCTGGAGACTGAGGACTTCTGGTCTTCAGAGGTTCGTTCACTGGCTCTTAACAACCTGGCTGAACTCTACACCCGGTGTAAGTCTACACACACACACACACACACACACACACTCTCAACACATTCCTAAGAAGCTCTACTTCATCTTGAGCACCCATCATCCTAAAAATCGCTGCTTTGCCTGCAGGCTAATTGGCCCAGTGTTAAAAACACACAGAGACACACACTCATACATTTGCCCACTTACTCCTCTGTGCTCATCAGGCCTTTTAAGAGATTAGTCTGTGTGAATATGTAAAGAGCAAGAACGAGAGGAGCCTCAATTGGCAGAGGGGCAGGATAGAAAAGGCTCTTAAATAATGGACGACTCTTCCTGTCTTTCATCTTGTTTTAGTCTCACACATGCTCCACTCATTTTCACATACACTTCTCTGTTTTGTCTATAATTCTTGGTGTCCTTCAGAGTTTTATCAAGACAAAAATGCCAAAAGATTGCCGCTTTGAATTTGTTAAATGTAAAGAATGTTTGGCTATTTTCTGTTTTATGTCTCTGTAGATTAAATAATAAAATTGCAATGTAAATTTGGCTTTTGCACTTTTGGTCACATAAAAAAAAAAAAAAAAGAATTTAAAATGTGACCTTGGGCACAACACTGATGTGAACCTTTCACTATTTTTCAACATTTTATACATTAAACACTTGATTACATTCTCACCACTGCCGAACATACCAGATCTGAAAAATTATTAGAAGAATAATTGAAATATTAGAAATACTCACTTATTTATTAGTTGTTGAATTTGAGCTGTTTTCAGACATTATCTAGACATTACCCAGAGGAAAACGCAAACGTTCAAGTCATTCGGTCCAAATGTTAAATGGACATTAACCTCTCAGGTCGTGCAAAGGCAGAGTAATGTCCAAATTAGCCCATGTGCAAAAAACAGCAGGTAATTGTCTAGAGAATTTACAACAATTGAGTGTGTCGATTGATCCACGCAGCACAACACCAGAAAGTAACATTATCACTTACAGTCGCATCATAAACCACACAAATTTAGACAAATAAAGAAAAGTTGTGTTTGTCTTTTCAGTTTCTTTCCCTGTAATCATTTTCTGTACGTTTCTATTTCTAGTGTCAAATCCTTCCTTCCCCACAGTGGACTTGAGTGTTTTCCGTAGCGCCCTCCTCACAGGCTTCAGAAAGTAAGTCAATTAGCCTGTTTGTGCCTTCATGTCTCCTCCATAATTCCATGAATTAATTCCATATTTCTCCATATTTTGCCTCAAACTCATGAGTGGTGTTTTTAGGGAGGCATGTAGCACTAAGGAGGTCATTGTGGCATATGCTATGAATATGACATGTGCAGCCTATCACACCATCTACACTGGCTGTATATGTGGGCAGCTGCAGGAAAAACACTCCATCTCTCTCACACACACACACAGGTGCTTCATGCATATGGAGGCCGTCATCCCTCAGCTCTTGCCCCAAAGCACCGTGGGAAATATGTAAATTAACAGATGCCCACCACTGGCCTTCATACTCAGTCCTCCGGGCTGATCTCACATGCTCTCGCACTCTCATAGACACACAGTCAGCCTTAGGACCAGGGTGTGACCTGTGGGCCTTTGTTGAAGGGGTGTTTATGAATATTTACAGTTTAGCACCACACACCAACTCAGAAACACTCTCTGCCTCTGAGCAACGCTGGAGGTGAGTCAAAGAGAAAAGTGCTGACATGTCGGCAGGGACCAAAGTTAATTCTTCCACTAAAAAGCCACAGTATGCTCTGTTGAGCCTAACTTTGAACTTTCCATTTAGCCAATATATTATTTGTTGTTTTAATTAACTTAGTGGATGTTTCTTAATTATATTGGATAAATATTGTGTATTATTCCCTGCAATGCACTGTGTCCTTTTGAAAAATGGTCACTTTAATCTTTTTCCAATGTCACAAAATCACAACACTCCACAGCATAAAGTATTTTTCAACTTTTTAGCATAAGAATGTGAAAATTTATGGAAGAAAAAGAAAGTTTTAGTTCATGCCAAATGTAAAGTGCAATTTACATTTCTGGTTAGGTTGGTATAACCACTGATTCGTTTGTTGTTTTTTTTGGTTGAATCTGCTTCCTCTTCTCCTTTTGCTTTGCTCTCCTTGCATTAACATGCCCACACACACACACGCACACCTACACACTCCTCTGACTGTTTGGTAGCCTGACAGGGTCATAATTGGGCTTGTCACTTGGGGATTGTGCGTGTGTGTGTGTGTGTGTGTGTGTGTGCGCGCGCGTGAGCCCTGTGTCATTGCAATACGGGACCTGCCCTTGTCAAAGACAAGGTCAGGGGATAATTTAATCATTAAAGACCTCTTCTACTCTCTTCTCCTCATCTCTCATCCCCCACCGTCTCTGCTCCTCTCCACCAACTAGCTGACAACGCCAGAAATGTCACACGTTGTCATCATTTAGCCTGTGTGTGTGAGTGTGTGTGTGAGTGCAAGAGACTTTGAGTGTGACTGCCTTTCATGGTTTTTCCAGGCTTTTGTGCTGCCGTCTCTCCTCTCTCTTGTATTTGGGATTGAGAGTGTCAAACTGAGAAATACGTTGCTCTTACTCGCTGTATTGTATTGTGCTACACTGTCATTTCAGTAGCTATGTCAACATGACGCAGTCAGTGTTATGGTTACTTGAATTAAATCCAGTTTGCTGTGATAAAATGCTTCTTTATCTATAAAGCAAACTCAAATCTGTGTAACTGTAGGTTGAATTTTAATACCTTGTTCCTTAAGAGCACAAGAAGTCAACACTAGAGAGCATAGCTTTCAGGTGTTTCTCAATAATATGGTGTTTAACAAGATAATTTACAGAGAAAAACTAAAGCAAAAATGAGAGCTTGACAAAGTATTTAGAGCTTAAGCTTAGAAGAAAGCATGCACACAAACAATAAATGGATGCTAGTAGTGTGAGTAATGGAGGAGATTTATTTTTAAAAAAAAATGTAATGTTGAAGTTTAGGCAAAACCTGCTGTGGTGCACATCAACTGGGTGCTCATGTCTTGTCCTCTACCGCCCCCTGCAGGTTTGCTGACATGGAAAACATGGTGAAGGTAAGATGTGAAGGTGCTGTAGTGTCTGGATTTTGTAGTTCTGAGAGTAAAGTATAAATAAGAACTTCCTTGTAACAGAAATATCTTTTTTGTTTGTTTTGTTTAGTTTTTTGTTTTAAAGTTACATTTAGGAAAAAATACAATTTGACAACTATCTTCTGCCATTGCACATCTTCTTTATGGCACACTGAGAAAGAAAAAGATCTGTTTAGAATGGACATTCATCTGATTTAAAAATATGAAATATATCTTTAGGGTCCAATTTTAGTTGACACAAACACAAAAACACAATTAATTCAAATATATGGGGTTTGAGAACTGCTACATAGTACAGTTTTAACTTTTCATTTTTTGTGTTTAAGTTGTTTTACTTTTTTCCAGATAACTGAGCTCTTGTACAAAGATGAGCGCTTCTCCAAAGGAAACTCCAAGCCTGCTGGTAGGAAACATTATACACACTTTTCTCCCACTATCATTCATATCTGATGGTGTCCATGCATTGGTGTGGTTATGAGTAGGGTGCAAATTGGTCAGCATTTAAACTTGCAGACTGTGGTCTCTGTCTCAGTCAGTCTGTCTCAGAAAAATGCTCAGTGTGTAAATGTTTATGCATCCGTCTGTGTGTTTACGTTTAGTCGAGGTAGCAGTAAACTACTGGCTGATGAATTCTTCGTCATAAACACAGGAGTGTATTTACATCTAGGTGTGTGTGTGTGTGTCCATGTTGTTGGAGGATCTGCCTTCTGCTTTCAGAGGAAATAGAACCTGGCTGCTGACACAGCGCTGAGTAGTTTAAGTGTGTTTGTGCATTATTGCAGGACAGCATCTCCAGTCTGTGTGTGTTACTGTTGTAGCATGTCAGCGTGTGTGTATTAGAGAGTCTCCTCGGCACTGAAACTGGTGTGTGTGCTGGTGGGAGCGATGGAGACTGTTATCCATGTCACATCCCGTTAGACGACGTGTGTGTATGTATAAGAGAGAGGCGGGGTGGGGGCTGCTGTCATTGCCAGCCGTCGCACATTCACTCACACTCCACCCCGAAAGCAACCTCTGTCAGCAGAAACGAAGCACAAACGCACACTCTGCAGAGGTTACAGAAAAATAGTATAAATGCACAAATGGATGCAGTGACTGACACGGTGGCAAATGAAATTTATTCCCTAGACAAAAGCTTACTGTGTGTGTGTGTGTGTGTGCGCGCGCGTGTGTGTGTTTTCATCCTGTCCAGAAACTGTATCCTACTTGTTGTACAATCTGATTGACGGCATGGCTGCGGGAGACGTGCAGGCACAGGAACACAACCTGCGGACGTACTTAAATCAGCTACACACCCAGGTACGCACACTCAAATACACAAACAACACATTTTTACACTAATATACTCCAAATCCATATAATTCATAATCATCCCACTTTACAAGAGCTTTCACCCTTTCATCTGCTGTGGTTTGCAGTCCAGTAAATTGGTTTCTGCATCCAGTGTAGAACAGAATAGTCCTTCAAGCAAATATCAAGAGTATAGTTTAAGCAGAAGTCAATAGGAAGAAGTAATTCTCCCATATAAATGTTATCATTCATCATCCATCTGGAGCAAATTTTCTAAAATTTACTCAAATGACATTTTTCTAGTGAAATACTCAAGCCCCAAGCATCACCGCTCTGCTTGGCCCTCTGATTACAGACGCTCTCTGCCATCTATAATAATGCTGGTTAAAACTGACGAAATATTTATAGTAATTCCCCAATAATATTATCTACTGACATGCAGTGGTGTGTTTGACAAATAGCAAAATCAACTACAAGTCAACAACAAGACTGCAACTAAACATTATTTTCACTAATAATTAATTTAGTGCTTTTTGATTCATTTCTTATTGTTTCCTTCTCAATTTTACAACGCCTTAGGATATGTATTATTTTGAAAAGTAGCAACCTAAAACCCCACATTTTATATTTTACAATAGACAAAATCCAGAAATTCTCACAAACGGAAAGGTGAAACCATTGCTTCAGTGTTTTTATTTAATAAAACGACTTACATGAGAGATCCCTTGTGAAAATGAGTATATCAGTCAGTTGTTTCAGCACTACTTTGGAATAGTACAGCTCACTAATTGGCAAGGAAATGCAAATCAGCAAAATAAATATCATACCTGACATTTCATCTTCAAAATAATAATGAATAATGCAACATTATTTTTGACCACTTCCTCCACAAATTCAAGTTCAAGCTCTGTGGCTGTGTCTAAAGCCAGACATTACTGAGAAAAGTCTAATTAGTTTACCACGTTGTGTTCAGCTACTATTCAAACTTTGGTCTCAGCCTTTGACCATTTAATGCACGATATTCAACAGATCCAGCTCCTGTTGTGTTAAATGTGATCAGTGATTAGATGATGTTCATTTTCTTCCCTTTGTATTTTCTCTGCAGAATATATTAATTTCAGGAAACCTCTACAAAGGCATCAGGAACCTTCTGGAGTCTTACCATGTCCCAGAGCTCATTAAGGTGCAGACCTTACCTCTGTTTTTTCCGTCACTGATAAATTTTGCCTTTCCTTGTGATGTTCTGTAGTGCAAGATTCACATTAATGAAGAAGTCGACCAGACAATCTTGGCACCTGAAGGTGTGATCAATTGTAGTGGTACTAATTATGTTTCTGTTCTCTCAACTGTGTCTGTTAGGACGTCATTGCTTTGGTGGACCACAGAGAACGAGTGTCAAATAGCTTCGCACCAGCTGTTTTTCAATTTGTAAGTAGAACAGAATGTTTTAAATACAATAATTTATATGTACTTACATTTGTATGTAGTTGTTGGGAAAATGTGTATCGCTGGAACTTTACACTCAAGTTTAATTTGTTTCAGAAGAATGAATAGATCACCACAATTTGTCCCACAGTTTCCTTTTAAGTGCGTCGTGTGTTAGTAATTTTTGTGGATAAAACAAAATTGCTCTGGGAAGATGAATGTCCATGAATGCCATGTATTTTGGGTCTGTTAGTAAATGCACATGTGGTGCATTATATGTGTATTTTCTCATATTTATGTCTTTCACTTCCTTATCTCCATCAGGAAACTGAGATTAACGCCTTGGCTCTTGAGAAAAAATTAGCTGAATTGAAAGCGGAGAACAAACCATTAGGTGTGATTCTGAAACAAACCATCCAGGCTCTCAGTAGTGAGGAGGTAGGATTAGTTTGGATTTGTTGTTCTTCCTGAAATCTGGTTGCCTTGTCTGAGTTTCTAAGTCCTAAAATCTTGTATTGTTGTCTGATTAGAACCTGCAGCATGCCCTTGAGCTGAAGCAGCAGTATGAGGAGGAGATGACACCCAGCTGTTACGCGCTTCTAATCAACCTGTGCTGTCGCCACGACAATGTGGATGAAGCGCTCAACTTGAAGAGGGAATTGTGAGTGGTGCAGGATACACACACGAATACTATGCACACATAAGTCAGCACTGCACCCAGTAGCAGGCCATTAAAGTTTAACTTGAGTGGTATTAGGGGAGACATTAATGCAGGCTCCAGCCACTCTGTTCACTACTAATGTACAGGAAACTCTCCTCTGTTCCTCCCTTGTTTCTTTCTCTTTTATCACCTGTTTCCAAAATCAAGCTGAACTCCAACAGGAGAACATACTGTACAATAGATGAGTTCTATTTATGTACTGTAAGTGTAAGAATACGTGAGTTTAGTCTGTCTCTCACTCTCTCTTTCTTTAGGAGTCGTAAGGACTCATCGGTAGCGCTGGACAACACTAAATACTTTGTGCTGCTCAAGGCGCTTTCTAAGAATGGCAGAGTGGATGGTAAGTTCCTCTAGGACTGCAGCTATTGATTTTTTGTTATTTGATGTCAGGTTAAAGTGTCAGGTAAGAAAAATGGCCACCACAACTTCTCAGAGACAAGATAAACTTCCTGTCTCGTCCAACCAACTTTCCAAAACTCATGGAGGGATTTAAAAGTTAGTTGATTATCAAAATTCTGCTTAATATTGTGTCAATTATTGGTGATTAATTGGCTAATCTCACCAGTATTTACTTCCACACTACTTATTCTTTGAAGTAGATCCGGCTTGAACTTAAAAAGGCATGCATATATGAATGTGTGTGTGTCACAAAATCTGTCAGAATCTTTCTCCCTTCCCTCAAACCACATTAGCCAGCCATTTTCAGAATGCTACGGTGGATTTCCTTCAGCCCATCGAAGACCCAATTACCATCAGTTTTGCCGCTCTGCTTTTTGAACACAATGACAGGCAAAATGTTTCCCTTGTCCGTCCTCGCTTCTCCTCCCCTTAGTTCTTTCTGTCTTCATCTCTGTCTCTCCATCTGACCCACTCTGTCTTGAAGCATGTCATTCTTTCACCCCCCCTACACACATATCCGCATCAATGAGAAATGAGAGCGGGTGAAAATTACAGGACTGTGTGTATTTTTCCAGATTTATTGAAATCTGCCTTGATGCTAATGGCAGATCATGTCCACCGAAGTGCTTGAGCATTACACATACACACACACACACACAGACGCACAGCGACACGCAAATTTGCATGTGAATCCAAGCAAAAGGCATTTGGTGGGCATGACAGTTGGTGTGCCTGTCTGTGTGTGTGTGTCAGGGTTTGTATAGACAGCGCTAACGCATTTGCCATTAGCCAGTGTGCATATGAAGGGGACGCTTGTCAGCCACATTAGCACACATGGCTAACCTTGATGTTAGCCTGTCCCCACCCAGACGCTGGTCCGCCTGGCTCCCAGCACACACCAGACCCAGCTGAAGATCATGTCTTATGGCATTTTGCTTTATTTCTCAACCCATCTAATGGCCTTGTTGATTTTTGCTCTTGGTTTAAGGCCACCAAGCAACTTTATTGTTACCTGACTTCATCCTTCCACCTTTACTTACTTCTTTCCTCTGCTGCTCACTCTTCATCTCCATCAGGGCCCGTTAATCTGTTAGATATTTCTGTTTTTCTAGCCTTCCTGCTTCAGATTTTATTTCTAGAAGATTAGTAGCAACATAGTTATCCAGTATTTTCACTTCCTTTCATTCAGTAGTCAGTGGAACAAATAGTCTAAAATCCACTATTTTATTGGATTAATAAACATTGAAAATACAAGCTGCTCCTAATAGAAAATGCTTGTTTGACTGCTTTTGGCTTTAAATCTTTTCTAACTGAAATCAGCAGGAGGAAGCTGAACAAACCCTTTACCCACTGCTTTCTCATTTTTTTTAAATACACCTCTATTGCAAAGTGTCACTTTGACCTGCCCTTGCTCCTCTAGCTCTATCTACCCATCCTCACACTTTGGTAAACACAACTTGTTCTGGCTTTAGTTGGTCCCCGACTCGCCTTTGCTACTGCATGTGTGTGTTTTGGGAAAGAGACATCACTAGCAGTCAAGTCATGGAACATTAGATGAACCACTGGGCTGTGTGATGTTTGTTTACCTGGCCTGTCTGCCTCGGCATCTCTTGGTGTGTGTGTGTGTGTGTGTGTGTGTGTGTGTGGTCTGGCTCGCTTTGCTGGCCACGATGCTCGGCTGAGCTGATGGATATGCATACTGGCTAAATGGAAGGATGAAGGGAGAGATGGAGGGGAGGTTTGGATGGTGGACGGAGGGATGTTAGATGGTGTAGCTCCATTTGGGCAGATCAACTCCAAGCCACTGGTCTCAGTGATTAGCGGGTCTGTCAGAGTGATGTAGAGCTGTGTGGGTATAAGGAGGAAGGGAGGGAGACATGGAGACAGAAACACAGTAACAGTGAGAATAAGTTGCATTTTAACTGATAAACAGCACAGACTTGACAACAGATAGACTGATTATAGGATTGTTGATACTGCAATCAAGTTCAGTTTTCTTTGTCAACTCTGATTTTAGAGATCTTATCATTTTAATAGAACATTTCCTTTATGCTTAATGTTCCCAAACATGGTCCTCAAGGCCCACTGTAGTATCCTTTTCACTACTCGCTTCTCCAAGTGTGTTCAGTCAATCTGAAACCAGAAGATTTCATCTCAGATGAGGCTGGAGTGGGGTAAGACAAACTGAATTGGTATCTTCAAGGTTCTCATTGACTGAACACGAATCATCTGCTTAATTGGCAGCGGATGGGACATAGATAGCTGGAAAATGTGTCTTCTCAGTGGCAGCAAAACATGCATGACACCTTAGCTTAGAGTGCACCTCTGGGTCTGAGGCCTTGACATTAAAGGTCCTCTAAGAGTGCTTCCTTCCTTCATGTGCCTGTATATGGCATTATTTGTTCTGAAATACTAATACACTCCTCCATTAACGTTTTTCTTGATCTTAAAATAATTTTTCTAGTGGCAGAGAGCTCAGTAACAAGTTTCCCCTTTATCATTCTTACCTCTTGTCGATCCCTCACAAAAGTTATCCCTCTGACAAGCTTCAGTCCACCCTTATTGTCCTCCCTTTAACCTCACCTCTGTTCAGCAGTGTCTCCTCTGCTGCCCGTCACCACTACTCCACCCTTCCACCCTCTGTTTTTCTCCTGTCCCATTAAATCTGTGACAGCCTTTGGTTCCCATCGCCATAACAACTGGCACAGGGAGGTGGAGAGATGGAGAGACAGACTGAAATTAGGATGCCAAAGCACTCACCAGTTGCCCTGTCCACAGCCTGTGTGTGAATGTCTAAATGTGTATTCCCAGTAGAGAGTGACACTCTTGTTTGAGAGGTTTGTTAAATTGCCTGCATAGGTGTTATTATCATTAGACACACATTTGTTAGCTTTATTTGCTCAACAACATTTTTCTGTGTTTGCTGCGATTCTTACAAAAGTAAGGAGCAAGGATTTTTGTTGCGTGAATTTTAAGTATTACCAGCTTCATACACATTATTCAAATGTATTCTTTGTGTCTGCATCTCTCTCCTTCCTATTGGTCATGCTGTATAGATTAGTATCTGTGGTGGAGAGCAGCTGTATCGCTGTCAGCCCATTAGCAGCTGTTTAAATAGATGGTAAACACATCTTAATTACCTTACCCTGATACAACACATATACACACATACACACTCACTTTTCACCATTTAGCCCCTTGTGTTGGCCAGATGGGCGCGTGGCCCAGTTAAAAGCCCTCCATTACCGGCTGGACTTGACCAAACTGATCCACCCCTCAGCCCGTATACCAGGGTCTTACTGGGGCCACGGCGGGCCCTTGTTGCCACATACCTATAATTTAGCCCCCCAAGTGCTTTCCACATGGCCACAGCAAAAAGCCAGCCTCCATTGTAGGGGTCCAGTAATTGTAGTCTCGTTTAGAAAACCGCAAGTAGCAATTAGCGCAGAGTTGGCATTATACGGGGTTGGATTTGCATCCCTACTGGGTGAAAATGCTGTTTTAATATGGGTTTGTTTTCCCCACATGGAATTAGCTAAAGGGGCCTTTTATCATATTCACACACCCTGCTCTTCTCCCAGCCAAGCTCTGCCCACTCCTCGCTTTCTCTCTCTTCATCTCTGAATTATCTCCCTTTCTTCTTGTCTTTTGTTCTTTTGATTTGTCCTTTTGTGTTTGCCTATGAAGCACGCTCGCCATCACTTCAGATGTTGATTAAAAGTCTTGCACCCTTACCTCACCAGAGAGTAGGGACAAATGTTACTGATGCGAACATTTCCTCATAGCCTGATAACATTTTTGTCTCGCTTTCTTTCCATTACAGAGGCAGTAGATATCCTGAAAGAGATGAAAGAGAAGGAGATTGTAATAAGTGACGTACACATCACGATGTTCTTCCACACACTCAACGCTGTAGCGGCCAAAGGCGACAGCCCTACCATCCAGCGGCTGCAGGACACCATCTTTACCCTCGGTCTGACCAGGCCCTCTGCCAATCTCTGTTCACCCTTGATTACGGCATATTTGAACAGGTGAAAGAAATCAACCAAACACACTTTGCCCTTGTAGAAACACATGTAGTGTTGCAACATTTGTTTTTTTTGTTTAGTTGTATGGCTGAAGTTGCCCACTAAGCAGCCAACAAGCTCACTTTTATCGTGTCTTCATTTGCCAAATTCATTTGCCAGGTGTGTGTCTGTGTGTGTGTCTGCATGAGTCACTCATCCTATGATCATAGCTGAGGTTACGTTCTGGGTCAGCGATTCAGACAGGGAGAGGATGTGGAAATTGCTTCTGTGTGTGTGTGCGTATGTGGTGTTTTGTTTTTAGGTTTTGTTTGAGGATCCGCCATCTGCAACCTCTCTCATGGCCCCCACCCCTGATATCCTGAAACACCCTCTGCTGTGTGTGTGTGTGTGTGGCTAGATGGCCGTCAATATATCTTCCCACAGTGCAAATATGCAAATTAATGCTAGCAAACACTGGCTTTGAGGTCACTGGTATTGCTCCACCCCTCAACTTTATTCAGTATGTGTGTTATTCAGTGTTTGTGTGTTCTATTTGTTAGAGCAGCTTTTAAGTAGATCAACTCATTAGCATGTTAATTATGTACAGAGCACTAATTGCTGGATTTACCACATCCACGCAGTGCACCGTTAGGGGCCCTCCGCTACACACAAACACACATGCGCTGCACATGCTTTCGTACACACCGTGTACCTCTAGCGTACATGCTGCTGCAGCAGAGGTAGACCTCTGCAAATGACTCCTGAGCGCACACAAACACACATGCTCAGATGCTCACACACACCGACGCTCCCCTGCTGCTGTTTGTTTTGCTGTAAGTCTATTCTCTGGCACAAACAGAGTTTCCAGGTTCACTCGTTAATCACTGCCTCTGTGAGATTAGCAGGCTAATTTACTCCTGGGTCATCAATTGCAGCCAAAACAGACACACCAGCCTGCTGCAGCCCTGTTCACAACTCAAGTGCCAGTTGTCCTTCTACCAAATGATACTGCAGTGAACACACCCTAATGAATGGAGCTGAGCAAGCCAGTTGCTGGTTTTCCACCATCATCTGTCCTGTGTGGTTGGTACATTTGTTTGTAGCTGGCTGGTTGTCAAGGCTTTAAAATGCTCAACATAAACCGATATGCAGATAAAGTTTGTTTAACATAGTTGTCCACTTTAACTTGCAGGTTGTTTGGAGTTTTTAGATACTTGAAATATAAAACGGCAGCATTTTCATTTTCTCGGCCAACTTTTATTTTAGCAGATTTCCTCCTCCAGGATTGAGGTAATGACTGACTAGCTCATCTCTGCTCTAAAACATGCTTTAAATTGCCTTGAAAATGGTTTGATGAATAAAAACTGCTTAATAAATCAAATTTTCTGTCAGAAGGTCTAGTGTTGCGTGACTACAGCTTGACAGAATTTTACTAATTGTGTTCATTTGAGTGTTTTCATTTCACCAACTAAGTGACAAGAGACATTTAAGGTTGCACTACACTTAGTTTCATCAGACATCCCTTAGTGTTAAAAGGGAGTTGGGAAATAGATCATTTTATAAAAATGTCTCCTCTGAAGATGCATAACAAGTGTGAAATGGATTGAATAGAAAACAGATGCAACATGTATTTCCAGCAGTGGTTCAGCCAAGCCTTACAGCAGGTTTAAGTACCCCACTTGACTTTTGTGCTCAAGTTGAAGCTATACCCTTGCTCTCTCCTCTTTTTATCTTTTATCTTCATCTGTTCATCTCCACCTCTTCATTCCGTCAGTCGGTGGACAAACAGGCAGACGGGGGGAGGAGGAGGAGGAGGGATGGAGGGAAGTGATATAAGAGGACAAAGCAAGCATCACTCCCGCCTTCACCCGTTTCATCGCTGCGTCAGCGCTAATGACTTAATGAACACTTCTCGGGCAGATTAGCCCTTGACAGCCCATCATACGCGCCGCCCTGTTAGCCTTCATGCTCATCCACTCAGTTTTGTGTGTGCTAACCTGCTGCTATGCTAGCTGGCAGCAGCTCAGAGTGTCACATCCTTATGGAAGTGATTAACGACAGGAAATGATAATGAGTCCAACAAAATGAAGAGCTGGCAGGACATGTATGATAAGACAGCACTGGTGATGATAGAATAGGAGGAGGAGGGTAGAAAGCTGACAAGTGGCTGAGAGGAAAAATACCTCATTCACTCCCACTCTTTTCTGTAATCTTCTATCATGTGTACATGAGGCCTCAAGGAATAAATTGTGATCTTGAATGGAAGCAGACAGAGGTGAAAAATAGAAATAAATTAAGTAATTCATATTTAATTGGAATATTTTTTCTATATAACGGCAACTTAAGCTCTTTGGAGTGTTTTCATGTCTTTAGCTTATTGTTCTGATTTTTCTGATCAGTAGACTGTACATATCTTTATTTCCTGCTGCAGGAGGACCAGCAGTAATTTAAATTGTTTATCAATTAAAAAGATGTATGCTGATTTTTTTTTTTTTTTTTTTTAAAGAGTTTGGCAAGAGTAACTAAATGAATTTGTCCAGAGTTGGCTAGAGACACTTCTCTGAGTGAAAACTAATGTTGCCTTGTGTCTTGTGCATGTGTACATTCTTCTACACTGCAAGTGTTGGTTAACATGATAGCTTTCAACTTAATAGGGTTATTATGTGTCAAATTTTGTTCAGTGGAATCGGAGTGTGAAAAATAGATGAATGCAGCTTTAAAACTTGGACAAGCACTCTTAGGTTCCTACATCATGTGAGCATTAGCCTGTGTGTGGGTATTGGCATGAACATTATTGAGCGCCATTCTTCAGCACATGTAACAGCAGGCTAGTGGTGTCATGATCACTGTCATTTGCGTTTTGAGACACAGACACTTCGTCCTCCCAGACGTGAGGACAGTAGCTTGATAACAGGCCTGCCGATCTCCTCTGAACAAAAGAGGGGGACGAAGAGGGAGAAAATGGGGAGGGGGGGGTGTGAGATGAGGCAAAATGAGCTCCCTTGTCTAATCCTTCAGGTTTCCACTGAGCAAAGCGCTCGTTATTTTTTCAGGGCTTAATTGGCTGGAAAGTGGCTGACATGCAAAGTTGGGGACATTAACAGGGTTGTGCGCCGCAGTAAATGGCAACGCAAAGTGACAGTTAAATTGTACCTAGGGGAAATTATCCATCTTTCGACATCCTTAGCTCTTTTTTTGGGGGGGGAGTAGATCTGCGGGTAGAAAGAGGGGGAGAGGGGAGGAAGGCACAGATGTAATTGCAACGCCAGGCCCTTTTGTGATGGGGTGTTTTTTTTTTTTTTTTTTTTTTAAATGTCTCATTAGAAAAGAGGGATTATAAGTAGGTGTGGAGGAGCCTGATGGAGCAATGAGTGAGGTGGACAGATAGAAGTGGTAGAGCAAAAGTGGGGAAGGAGTTTGAAACATCCACCAGCACAACAATGCGAAGGAATGGCACCACTGTGAAAAGCCATGTGTGCCACACCACAACAGTACATATGAGCCTAATTTTATCAATTATAAACGGTGTTCTGCACTTTTTTCTATTGTTCTTGTCTCATTTTTGGAGAAAATAGCCCCCTCATCGGTCTCATTCTATCTCTACACTCGTTCTCTCGTTTTCAAAAATCTCTTGGTCTCTCTTCTGCGTTGTTCAATTAGACTGTTGTGCGGTTGAACAGCCTCTTGACTTGCGCTGTTGAATAATGTTGTCCCTCTTCATTTTAATTAGCGGACCTCTTTACCTCCCAACCCTAATCGCTCCATTCCTCCTCCCTCCATTGCTCCCTTCTGCTCCTGCCTCACAGAGGCTGAACTCAAGGTCGTACCATTTCCTGTTTTGTTTTTGGTTTTTGGTTTTTAATTTTTCTGGGTTATTGGTCTTTTGGGGCATATTTCTCTTATCCACTTGTCTAATTGATAAGAGGAGAAAACACTTGAGAAATTATACCTGTTCGCTCTCAATCTCTTTCAATCTGTCTCTTCCTCACTCACTCACCCTGTCTCACGAGTGCCCTATCTGCTTTGACCTCTGTGTGATTGACATGGTAATTACCCAATCAACAGATTGATGGCAGCGCTGTCACAATAGAGTGGTCTCTGTCCCTCCCCCTTTCTGCAGCATCTTGTTCTTTTGCTTCTCTTCCCTCCTCTCTACCTCTCTTCTTCTCTCGTTATCACTCCATTAGGTGCACTCATCCCCCTTCTTCGTGCTCTTGTTTGTGCGTCCACTCGTGAGGCATAGGCCGAGCAAGAGGGGGTGTAGAAAGATAGATTTAGCAAGAGAAGCATGAGACATGAGATGAAGGGAGTGAGCTGGTGGTAGGAGGGGGTCTCTAATGTTGTTGCCATATTTCTGCTAAATTGCTCAGCTGGGGGTGTAAGGTCGTCAGAGGCGAATGTGAGCTGACAGCATGGAATCAAAAGGAAGACGTTGAGGAGAAAACAAGGAAGGAATGAAGTATGAGTAGAGATAAGATCAGGAGAAAGGGGAAATGAAGGGAGGTTAAAGGGAGCTGAAGAGGACAAAAGAGGAGAAAGCAAAAGTTAGGTGTGAGAGGAGCTGAGCAGAGAGGGTAAAGATCAGTTGTATTCTTTGTCTGTTGCATTGCTTGTTCTCTAAAAGCCTGCCAAGAGAGACATTAGCTCCCTCATAGACAGGTGTGTGAGAGTGCGTCCGATTGTGTGAGAATGATGTATTGGGGCCAAAAGGCTTCATCACCCACAGTTGTGCTGTCATGCATTCAAAGGCCTGTATTGTTGTCATGGGTCGTAGTGCTTGAATAGGAGGCCACAGGGTTAACACCCCATGATATACTCCATTCTCTACTGACACAATTCTGTACATGAATGACTGGGCAAATCTGACATCTAACTTGCTCCCTGCCCCTTCTCCCCCTCTTTGTGTATCTGCAGTAAGGACCTGTCCGGAGCTCTAGAGGCAGCACTAGAGTGTCAGAAGCGCTACAAGTTCCTGCCTCGCATCCATGACATCCTTGTTGGACTGGTGGAGAAAGGAGACACCGAAACGCTTCAGAAAGGTAAAACATCTGTCACTCTAGGCCACACACTTTGTCTTATGTATCAATCAAGTGCTAAAATGTTTTGTAAATCAGTAGAACATTTGAGAATTTTAATTATTAACTTCAGTAGTAAAAGTAGAATAAATACAACAGAACCATTTACTGGTTCCAGCTTCTCAAAATTAAGACGTTATGCTCATAAGAATCTTGTCATTTGAGTTTAGCAAACATGTGACAATTTTAGACATCTTCTTGACAAAATGTTCTGTACATAAGTCTCCATTTTTCAGTCTTTTAGTTTGGCTTTCAAGATCAGTAAGGTCAACAACAAATAAAGTGCCTTTAGGATGCTTTCCCAGGTTTATGCATTTTCACTCCAGCTCAACTTGATCGAACGTTGTGTGTTTATTGGTTGACTTTAACCTTGTATTATTCATGTGTGTGGGGGGGCTATTCCAAAGTGCTTATGCAGTAGTAAGAGGTAAGAGGAATAGAGGTGAGAGTAGTTCACACCAGGGTCGTGGTAAAGCACGTCAGCTGGTCATATTTTGAACAGTTTCCCTGTAGGTTGACAGCATAAGGCATTGACAAAGTTCAGCGCACTGCAATGCGAAGTGGGTCTGGAGTGCGTAAAGGTTGAAATCGTGCCGTGACGCACCTCTTCACCTCCTTTCCTCCTCTTTCACCCACTCCCTCATCCCCACTTCCCTCCCACCCTCATCTCTGACCCCTTACAAAAGGTGACAGACCCTCAGAGTCAGTTGTTTCATCCTCATAAAAATGACATTTTCAGCAATTGTTCTTGAAAGGCCAGTGTGCAAACCAGTGGATCTTGAAATAACAATTATAATCTCCCTCTGCCTCGTATAAAGCAAGAAAGAGGCAAATTTTGTGACATAAACGTTGGGTTACGCTCAACCTTATGGCACTGTGAGTATGTGGTACAGCATGACTTTTCAGATACACCATCTGAAATAAAAGCTGGAATATACTTGCACTTTCAAATGTGCAAACTTCCATCAGACTGGCCTTCAGTGGTCCAGACCACACTAAAAGCATTGCATGGATTGTTAAAAGATCTTGACATGTCTATGACCTTGGTTTGAGTTCAAGCATCAACAGAAAAATAAAATATAAGGGTTTGTGGGTGTACAACATCCATAGCAACCACTGAACTATAGAAATAGTGCTTTTAATCTGGAAATGTGTACAGGAACCTCATGTGGAATAGACAGAGTATAGTGATCAGTGCTATTAATCTTTCAGAGCTTATAATTAAAGTTTGCGTGTAAAGATGGGACTATTTCTGATCCTGCTGCTTTGAAACTTCTACATTAGAGTTGTTATAACAGCCCAAAATGTTAAATCACACCTTATTGTTTGGTTGAATTTAAACGACAGCAAGTAAAGGGAGAGGGATTATTCTTTCTTCCTATGATTTGCTGAATATACAGACCTATTTTCTCTGAATGTGTGTGTGTGTGTGTGTGTGTGTGTGTGTAGGGTACCTGTCCTGAAGCTGTTGGACAGAGATAGTACGTAATGCTGAGCAGAGCTCTTTAGCAAGTTTACCAAGAGAGCTTAAGCTTTCATTCGGGACTTTTGTGTGTTTGTTTGAAAGCAGGCTTGATATGGCGGCTTTGTGCCTTGGACATTGTGCCAAATAATTGAATCAGAAGGAAGGGATGAAGGAAGAGTACAAGGCAATTTTTTTTTCTACCTTCCAGTCATTTTTATTCATGACCTTTCTCTGCTCTGTTTCCCCACCTGTGTCTCTTTCTGTTCTCCTGTTCAGCCATGGACTTCATGAGTCAGGAGCGAGGGGAGATGGCCATGATGTATGATCTGTTCTTTGCATTCCTGCAGACAGGCCGCTACCGCGAGGCTCGTAAGATCATCGAGGTAAACACACATAAGGCTTGTTTTCCTGATTCTTCATGGAAATAATTTATACTAGTTTTCAAGAAATGACTTGAACTGAGGAGCTTTTTTATTAAACTATGTAGTTAATCACTATTGCTTTATCTGTATAAACTAATTCTACAAATCATATCTCAATACTATCTCATTGCCAGTGGTTTAATGACTATAGAACAGCATGGAAACCTCAAGAAAACTTTTTGCAAGGAAGATTTTGACCTTTCCTTTTCTTTCCAACAAATAACCACGTTTCCAATAATAACCAAACTTAATTTATGTTTTGCCTTAGTGATATTAAAATGAGGTTGAATGATTTGGGGGAGAGCAAATTTTACAAATACAAGGATGACTGATGATTTAATGAACTGAAATGATTCTTAAAGATGAATAAAAATGGGATCTAATTTCACAGGTGTGCAAACTCATGCATGAAAGAAAAAAGTGGTATTTGTATTAGATTTTTTCAGTTATGGTGCTTTTTTTAATTTAAATTGGAGCAGAATCTGACAGGAGCTTTACTATGCTCTACTTTTGCTTTCTGGTACTACTACTAACTACTAAGAGAATAGATCCTTTATTTGAGGCATCTATTGTCATAACTCACAGAGGACATGTGGGATGAAATTTTCAAACTCTTGTTGACATGGTAGCTCATCTGACCTGGATATTTTATGAATATTTATATCTTTGTCATCTCAGGTCCTGCGATAAGCTGTGTAGATTAGTGTGAGAAAAAGAGATGGGAAAAGCGAGCAGATAAGAGGCGATTTTCATGTGGATAAAACGGACTGCCGGTAGGGGACTGGATATCAGGACAGAGATTGATAAATTAACAGAGGGATGAGTCTTACATCAGAGGAAGGGAAACAAAGCCATTATGTTGTCTGATCAGGATAAGAACTAAACTGTGGAAAAAAATACCTTAACTCCCTCCCACTGGTGCTCCTCTCTCTCTCATGTCCTAGGGTGCATTAAAAGAGAGATTTGTTCCTCTTGAGGATTTCCAAACCCTCTTAAATATTATTGACATGTTGTTATTGTGACTCTCATTCCCCTCCTGCTAGATTGTATGACTGTTATCCTACTTATAACAGAGAGTCGGCTACATGCCAGTTGTGTGTGAGATTAGTGATTCCTTGTAAATGGACTACACATGTACATGTTGCTCTTAATGTCGGTGGAAGATGTAGGTTTAGAAAAGCTCATCTGTTCGACTGGGTTGACGTGGACACACGAGGTTAAAGCTGCAGATCTTTAAATAGTCGTCAATAGAGACCTGAACACTAAAACACTAGCTTTTGTTCGTACCCATGGATTCACTTTATCTGCTTGGTAAAAGAAGACAAGCTAATTTCTGAAATTGTGACCTTATCGATATGGGGTGGTTTCCTGTAAGACATGTTAATTATTGTCTGCATAGATCATTTTCATGCGTCACACAGCGCCAACAGCAAATATTCTTATTCTAAACAATTGCTGACTTTTTAAAGCAGGTTTAGGTCAGTGAAGATTCTCAGTTTTTAAGTGATTCCATAGCAAATCTAATCAACATAAAATATAAAAAGTTGCAGGTTTAATGCAATCAGATGCCAAATAAACTGATTAATTGAAGTAAAAATATTCACTCTTTCAAGGGACATTTTGAGCTGTCCACTATGTTCACCAACTAATTTTGTCTCACGGGATACATTTCATCTATTATTAATATAATATTAATTATTGCAGCTTTGAAACATAATCAGCTGACTGGAGGTGGCCAGTCAGTTGAGTTGTCTATTTTAGTACTTTTACCTTTTTTGGGTGTAAAAAGTTTCCAGAGGTGATTTCTAATGCTGCTTCCTATTTAACCTGCAAAGATGTTTATATCAAAGTAAAAGAACAGAAAACTCACTTCTGAACTGTCACACTTGCATGACGACGTAGTGCTGAGGTGATATAACTACAATAGAGTCATATCACTCAAATAGACACACACACTCAAACACACTAATACTTTTTTCCCTGTGAGAGCGTCAAGTGGCAGTCCAGAGTGGTTTCTCTCTTTAGGCTGTGTTTGGTATAATTGGCAGCTGATTAATCACAGCTAATTAAATGTAATGATAGAGAAAGGTGGACAATTTTGTGCTAAATGGTCATGGTTAGGTAGTGGATTGTCAGGTGGCCGGGGCTATTATTGCGGCACGTGTGTGTGATGGTCAAGGTTAGGTAGTATTGCTAAAGAGTGGTAAGCCATTATGTGTTTTTGTGTTAGGGAGAGGGGTGTGTGTGTATGGACTAAGTGGCCAGGTGATTAGTGGAATTATAACATTAGGAATTGAGATGGAGAGGGTTTGTTAAGTGGAGTTGAGATGAGTTCAGTTTTACCTTTTTCTTTTTGTGTAGACCGACGTAAGGATGAGAAAGAAACCTGTAAACGTATTAAAGGATCCAAAGGCCACACATGACTCTTTAAGAGCCAAATGACGTGACTCTGACGCTGCTTTGTGTGTGTTAGAGGATTGTCCTGATAATCTGACTTGGTTGATATTTTTCCATTATCGCTTTTTGAAAGTGAGAGTGTCTGTGTTTTTAATGTTTGTTTCTACTTTGTTTTCTTTTGATCCACCAGTGCATGTGCTGTCTTAATTCAGAGGATTTTGCTTTCGGCCTAGATTAGGGAGATTTGTCCTGACTGATTCAAAGTCCCGCACATATTTGTGTGTGTATGTGTGTGTGTTTGCGAGTTGATTTGCAAAGGCTGCTTTGAGCCTGCAAGACTTTACCAAGTAAAAGAAATCTCAGGCAAAAAGATGGAGCACTTGCACTGGGCCTTAGTCTCTAAGAAGATTAGACAGACTGAGAGAGAGTGAGTGCAACACATTTTAATTTGTCCCTTTGGCTGGTTGGGTAAGAACATAATGCCTTTGCCTGGGACGAATGAAGGGATGGAGAGGCAGGGGAAAAGACTGAGGAGGAGCACTGGAGATTTGGAGAAAGAGGGAGGGATTAAGAGAAGTGGAGAGTGAATGAGGAAGGGATGACGAAAGTGAGGGATGGTTAGAGAAACAGATGAAGCCCATCTCTTCTTGAGTTTCCCTCTCCCTCACGGTATGATGGGCTCCCATCAAAGAGGCCAGCGGGGATTGAGTGCCGTTGATCTCCGCTCAGATTAACTTCCTGGCAGATCGCTCCCTTTTTTTTTTTTTTTTCTTCCCCCTCCCCCCTTTTCATCCAGATTACCAGGAGGAGAGGGAGGGCAAGGTTTCTCAATCCTAGTCTGCCCCCAAGAGACAGATGAAATCCTGATCACTGTTATTCCATGTTAATAATCATCTAGTCACTCCACATATCAGGCTAAATCTTAGCTACATGAGCCGGCAGATCAATCTATGTCAGCCCTTATTTGACAGCCCACACACGTTGTGTTTGTCTGACTTCAACATTGGTGTCCTAAAAAAAATTATAAATCTACCAAAAAATAATTTAAAACCATATATATTTAGAGATACATTTAAAGCCCTGGTTCTTATTGTTCTGTTGTATGTTTTAACCTGTGTAGAGATAGTTATACTTAATCCAGTATCAGAAAGAATAATCACAGCTGTTTCACAGGTCATATAAGCATCAGGCTGTTTATTTAAGACTTGTAAAACTGCGTACTCATGCCTTTCTTTTTAATAAAACATTAATCTTGCACTGGCTTCTTACATGATGCATTTCCCCTTTACTAAACATAACTAAACAAACACGTGTTTGGGTTTCTGGGAGCATGTAATGAATATTTACTATTTTACTGTTGATTGTTTTTGCTTGGAACATGCACACTATGGTTAAAGATTCATGGTGTTGAGGTAGTTTGGTATTTAAAGTATATGCTACTGACATTTGATATACATTCATATTAATGTCCTACTTGTATTAAGATTGTATTAAGTGTCTTGCTTTGAATATCCCATTGTAGATTTTTGTTAATTTTGTTTTCTTGCAACTTGTACCCTGTTTTAAGGAATTAGCTGTCATCAGATGAGTTATTTAGATCAACAGTTGAAATATGTTTAGTGCAGACACACATTATTCATCCTGTCTTTTACCATCTTTTTGGTTTCTTTACTCAGGAAAAATCTAATCTTTTATTTTTCTAGACCCCCGGGCTGAGGGCAAGGCCTGGACGCCTGCAGTGGTATGCGGAGAAATGCATTTTTGCCAACCAGGTAACACACATGCACACAGCCACTCATCCAACCAACTACACACACAAACAGACTGCACTCTTCAAGGCCTTTTGAGAAGAGAGCAAAAAGAGAAGTGCAAACATTTCCAGCTTAAAATACAAAATGTTTGTGTGCGTAGATGGAGCCCTTGGAGCAGATGGTGGACATGACAGCCAAGCTGTTTGAGTGTGACAGAGATGAGCTGTATAGTTACATTCTCCGTCTCTGCAGTAAGTCTCTGTGTTTTGTCTGTTTGTGTGTTGTTTTATATCATTTCTCTTAGTTTTGTTGTATGTGCTTGACCTCACATTTACCCATAATCTACTGCTGGTGTGACCTCCCACCTATGGGTGAGTTTCTGAGTATACAGTGCTTTTGCTTCAGGCTGTGTGTGTGTGTGAGTGAGAGATGGAGAATAGGATAAGTCAGAAGAAAGAAGACATGGTGTGATTGCTGCAGTGGAGAGCAGAGCAAATAGCAGTTGTGATTGAAGTGTTAAATCTGATTGTCGCCCTATTGCCCCCACTTCTCTGCACACACACACACACACATACCACTAGTTAGTGCGTTTCCTAAATTACAGCATAGTTCAGGGTCAGTCAGTTGATCAGATTAGTGCTTTGATTGCCCTCTCACAGCATGGAGCACGTTGTCAGAAATGACTCTCTGGTACAGGATGATTCTTGAGATACAACCACATCCGCTTGTGTGTCATGCCTTTTTGACAAAGTACGTTAAAACACCCTTTTCCTCACTGTCACAACTTTGTTTATTGTTGCTTTCAGAGGAGACAAACGACTGGCAGAAGGCAGAAGCATTGTGGACGAAGATGCAGGAAGAGAACATCATTCCCAGGGACAGGACCCTACATTTGATTTCAGACATCCTAAAACGTAACGGCCAGGAGGTGCCATTTGAGCTGCCTGAGGTAAAATCCCCTTGTTCATCCCATTAATGCTCATTAAATAAATCTTATATTCAGAGGAATAATTGCCAGGAGGCTCCTGAGGGGGGGAAAGGAGCAGAGAAGATGAATCTGAAAGCAAAGGCCAGTTGATTCCCGAGAGCTCTTGAGAACAAAAAACAGTTAAAAACAGTGTTAAACAGTTAATATTTCTGCTTTTAAATGTTGAGGACAGAAATGGGATGCTACCAGTTGCACCACAGTGGCGAGTAGGGTGGTAGTTCAGGTAATCTGTCAAGCAAAATGTTAATATTCTTGTGGTCTAGCTTCTCAAATGCAGTTTTCTGTTTTGTATGTCACTGAAAAGTATTTCACTACTACTAATATTTAGTGCATTGATTATGCAGGTGTGATGCGACACTGTATTTTGTCCTGTACTGATATGTGCTTCATTGGAGACACATAAAGGCTACACTCCATCATTTTAAAATGTCATTTATCATTTAGTTATTTTAATATGGGCAAAACCTCAAGTTAATTCTAAACATTTGAATTAAATCTTTTGATTACTGAGTAGATTGATTAAAGAACATGCTGACCTCCAGCCTCTGATCACAGGAACTAACCCTAAGAACCTCTGAAAACTCTTATCTGCTGCTCTCTCCATACAACCCCCTCAACTCCCATCCTGCTCTACTTTAAGCCCCTGTTCATTACATACAGAGGAAACAGGATTGAAGCTCTGATCTGAAGTGTGGTCAATCAGACTGGCTGGCTGGTGAAAGGAATTACAGCTTGATCTGTCTGTAAATCTGTAATGCCAGACTAATTTAGCCAGCAGCTAAATGCCACCATATGGCTGTAGCTGGGTGCTTGGTTATACAATATATCTTCGTGTGTGACTGATGCAATAAATTAGAGAGAAGCACAACATTTAATTACATTGGAATACAGTAAAACAGAGCAGAGTTCATCTGGAAACAGCCTAATAGTCTGTTTCTTTGTGTTCTGTTGCTTCACTTGATCTCACTGTTTTCCTCAGCTTTAGTTTGCACATATGAGCGTGCTCCAGTGGCCTGAAGCATGATGAGACAGGAAGTGATTGCTGTTGCCTAGAGCAATGAACTTAGTGACCCCAGGGGCTCTTGAGTTGACACCCCTGCTTCGATGTGCTCACACACACTTTCCTTTTACCCCTGGGGTGGCAGACCTAATTTGCCCCTAGCCAATACAGCTTAACCCCCTCCCCTGACTGCTACATGGGTGAATGAGCATTAGGGGACCCTGCCTTGCCTGCCCAGCATTATTGCACGGTCAAACGCATACACACACACACACAAACTCTTGCTGCCACACAGTCAAGCTTGTATACAGTCTCAAAGGCTGAACGTAAACACCATACCGAGTTGTATCAGTGCTTTCTGTTTGTGTGCTTTTACAGACCTGGTATGAAGAAGCTATTACAACACAAGACAAGACAAAGCCAGCCCTTAATGGTACTGATTACCAAACGCGTCTGTTGGCCCTGTGTAAGAAGGGGAAAGTCAAAGGTAAGCAGCAGGAAGCCCCAGTATTATTGTTTCACATGATATAGAACTGAAACAAATCTGCTTCAGTGTTTAAACCATCTGAGGTGTGTAAAGTTTATCGGTTTTAAGCTTAAAGCTGTAGTCCTCTGTCTTATCTGGTAAATGTAAGCATTTTAGTTCCACTACATATTAAACGTATGGGATTTAAGGCCTTGCTGAATACTGAACAAACGGTGTACTGTAGCATTCCTTCACACAGCCATTACGTACCAGTGGCATATACTCTGTGTAGTGTAGCATGTGTTTTTTTTTTTTTTTTTTGATTGCAGTCTAAATCATAATTACAGTATCGCTCTAAATTGCAATGTGATGCATTTCCTCTGTTGTTCAGCCTCCGTATTTATAGTTGTTTTAAACTGCCACACTAGAAAAATGAGGTGAAATGCCTGCAGTTACAGGAAGGGACAAAATATACTGAATATAAAACTGCAAATCATGAAATATGAGGATGATGAACATATGAAATGTAAAGGAAAGAATGGCTTGAAAAACATGCAAGATGGTTCACGTCCACACCTCTTGTTGGACTGAAAAGAAAAAGGGGAAAAAAACAAAACCCATGGATTATCTGGTGTCATCTATTGCTACTAAAAAATGAAGATATACAGAGAGTGTTTTACCACTGTATATCTCTGTTTATGTGAAAGCAGATTATTTATCCAATAATATAAAGATTCTTATTTCTTTGTTTTGTTTAACCTCTGACTGATATTTTTTATTTTTTGTGCTCCTGTCACTTCCCTGCAGAAGCATATAAGATGCTGCAGAAAGAGCATAAAACGGGTGTGGCATTTACCCCTGCAACGTACGACCATCTGATCCGTAACCTGTTGGCTGAGGGATGTGTTCAGGACGCCATGGCAGTCAAGGACATGTAAGTGTCTTAACATCCTGCAACTACACATGACACATTATGGTTAAAAAAAAAAAAAAAGACAGACCTGTAAAAACGTAACTGTTTATTCAACATTTTGACACCAGGACTAAACAAAATGTGTTGGTTTGATCAGTTGCAACCAGGGAATTTTGACTCCCTTCCTAATGCTATTTAAACATAATAAGAAATAAAACAAAATAAGATCATATATTTGGTCCTGGAAAAGATTAAACTTTGCCTATTTTTTGTTATGATGAACACAACAAAGAATACTGAAAAGACAGGAACTTTGTGAAGATAACTACTTGATTTGATTATCTCAGATTGATGAAGCCTTATTTTAGGTTCAGGTATATTTTTGAAAACAATCTTACAAGGAACAGTGTAGATTTTATCCACATCACAACAATTAACAATATATAAAAGATGAAAAGGTTTTAAGTATTTTAGGTTCTTAAGACACCTGCTGTTGCCTGAAGCGACAAAACTATCCCTTTAATATATAAAGATATTATGAAAGTTTATCATGGTTATAACATACAACACAAATACAACACGTAGTGTGGTCAGTGCTCTGCTACCTTCCACGTCCCCTCAGTGTGTGGCACCGGGTCATTTCAGGTTAAAACTGCATCTCCTCAGTAGACATGAGGATTATAAACTGATTGTGTCCTAACACACTCAGCCCTGCTGGATATGAACAGTTGTTTTACTAAGCCTCAGTCTACACACATACACACGCACAAATGTACAGATTAATTTTGGTTTTCTGGGAAGCGGGTGACTTTGCGGAAAAACATCAATCTTCTTCCAATTAGCAATGTATCGTGCGTTGTTGTGTTACGGGGCCATATCAGGGCTTGAGCCTGGAGACCAATGAATGGACAGACAGAGGTATTAGAGAGCTGATATTAGTGCAATGCTGATCATCTCTGCTCTGTTTGTCTTTTAGGTAATCTCCTCCTTTTGTCCCTTTCTTTATGTCACTTTCTTTCTACATAGAAAAAGCAGAATCAGAGAAAGAAAAAAACATCCCAAACATCTATTACACTATCAGTCTCTCGACATGGTTCGCTCTTATAATACAAGAAATAATCATATCAATTTTAGACCCATGTTTCAACTAGCAAGAAGCAGTTCAAATGATAACCCGTCTTCAGTCTCCGTTTGAATTGGTTTATAGCATCTGGATAAAAGCTTAGTTTATCTGCTGCCTAAATGAGAAGTGAAATGAGCTGAGAGCAGCGTCAGGGAAAGATGGAAATTGGGAGGAAGGAAATGAGATAAAAAGAGCTAAATAAGAAAAGAGGAGTGAACGAGGGGAGCAGGGCTAGATTTAATCACATACGAGGTTAATGAAGACGCTATAGGCATTAATTCTCAGTGCGTGTGTGTTTGTTTTGGGGTAATCTGTACAGAACTGAGCAGCGGGGTGCTTATAGCAAGATTAAGGGATTGGCAGAGAGTGATGATGATGATGAGAGAGAGGCAGAGGAAAATGTGAATTCATTCATTCATTCATTCATTGGCTAAAGCACAATACCCCTAGAAGGAGAAGGCGCTGCCGTGTGTGTGTGTGTGTTGGGAAAAGGTGAGTGAGAGACAGCCTCTAGAGATTTTCTCCCACCCGATAAGAATAATTCTGACCCGCACACCCCCACCGCTTGGTCTCTACGGCAATCTGTCGCCGACCCTGTTACTGCTCCAATCTCAGCCGTGACCCTGTCACAGCGGCTGCTGGATGCCACTTGGCCTGGTGTCTCTTTGGTGATAAGGATTGCTGCCCTGATGCTCAATTGAGCGGACGGATTAATCTGGTTGCAGGGCTATAATAATAAATAAATTTTTAAAAAAGACGAGAGGCAAGCTTGATTGAGGTTTTAGTGGCAAAGGAAAGAAAAAGTAGAGACCTGAAAGGGACAACAAATAGATGTGAGCAGGTGAGGTAAAGTTGGGAAGAAGTAGTGATGAGGAGCAGGAGCAGTGCCCGGTGGCCACAATACTGCAGGCTTCCCCTTCACATGATACGACTCACAGATATACAGACACACACACACGTGTGGGAGCTCACCAGGAAAGAACATCAAATATGCAGTGACATCAACCCACTGCTTGATGTCTGTATTATTTTCAGGGTCACAGCAGGCGCTTTAGAAGAGGCTCAGAGTCGCTGTCAGTCATGTTTGTTCCATTTGTCCCGTCTCTCTTCTGTCTTTAGATCATGTGTTCATCCACTCAGTTTCTGTGCTTTTCTAAATTCGATGCCTCATAATGGGCAAGTGCAGAATTTAAGGACAAAGATGCCATAGACATATTATTTCAGTCCTCACAGATTATAAAGATTTGCCTTTTAATGGTCCAGTGTCAGATTTAAAGTTCAAAATAATGGACAGTGTAATGGCTGCGTAAAGCCAACATGGGTAACAAGTTGTCATTTCTATTTTTATAGAAATGGCCCATCCTACATGGGATTACACGACACACAATAATGAGGACTGTGGCAGCTGACATGCTACATACTGTACTATGCAACAGTTCATCTTTGCATGGTGTATACTGTTTGTATACACAAACAGAAATTATTTAGTAAGCTCCTGAAAGCTGCAAGTTTTTTCTCTTATTGTCTGTTGTATCCAGATGTTAGAAAACAATAGAATCATGTAGTACACACACACTCTTAGTGTGTGTGTGTGTGTTTTTTTTGTTTTAACTCTCCCCATAATGGCCAAGCACAGACAGCTATTTGCAAAATAGCAATCTCATTATGCACATTATGGCATAATATCTTTTAAAATTTTATTACTTAACAAAAATGTATATAAATAAGAATAAATTGATGAAGGTTGATAACAAACCAAAAAATGTTTTCTCTGTCTGCTTCAGTGCTGCCTCTCATGTGTCGGGCTTCCAGCTGAGTGATACTGCCAACAGTTTACTCATCATCACACACAGTAAGAATGGCCAGACCCAAGGTAAGAAACTGAGATATACAGTCAATGTACGTATAGGTGTACTCTTTTTGTATGCACAAACTCACCTCATACACTTCTTCACAGATGCTCTTGAGAAGCTAAAGTCAATGCTGAAGGCGGAACAGGTACCCTTGCAACTCGCCATCACCAGACTGGTTCAGGCCTTGGGTAAGCAAGGTGACGTGGCAGAGATCGATGAAGTGCAGACTCTGATCACGGGGCTTGGCACAACGCTCAGCCTGTCCAGCATGGTGTTTGTCAACAACAAGGCCTTGGCCTACATCAAAAAGTAAGACTGCTAGGCTTACACATAGCTGTTTATTGATGGACTGTTATATTTTAGGAGGGGAACAAAGAGCTACTTCTGACTGCAGTGAATCCAGATAGTCATTTTTTTGCATACAGCAAAACGTAAATTAAAACGTAATTAAAAGGTTCCAATAATCACAAAAAATTCTACACCAACATGGTTTAACACAGGGTTTTGTTCTTTTGTCAATTACGTTTAGTCTGATGTTTGGAGAAACCTATCACATCTCTATTCTTTGCAGAGGAAACCAACTATGCATAGTTATTTGGAAATTATACAACTGCATGTTGCATGACCAAACATTTAGTCAATTTGCAATCTTGTATACTTTCAGTAAAAATGGTATTGCTGTACAGAAGAGGGTGATAAACAACTTAATGCAATTTCAGCGTGTGAGAAGACACAGGTTGACATGCTCTTAGAGCAAAATCCACAGTGTGAGTGGGGCATTGAGTATGAAAATACAAAACAGGCATAATAAGATTATATATGGATTCCTTTTAATGTCATAAAAGCACCCATGCTCCACTGCAGCCCCGTCACTTCTCAAACAATAGAGAACAAAATATAAAACACATTGTGCATCAAACTTTCATCACGCTACTTATTGCATTAGCACTGTCACCCAGCTCGAGCTGCAGCGGCCCCATGCCAACTCGGAGGGACAGCAGTAAGTGAAGAATTGCTCAACGCTACTATGCCTGATTGGCCATTGCAGCGCGGGCCTGTCAGGTTGAACCCTGACCTGTTGGAGCTGCTCCCTGAGCAGCTCTGACACGTGCGTCCCCGCTGTATTTGACTTAAGCTGACTGGTTAAGAGCCGGGGCGGAAAAGCAAGCAGGTCCGGAAAGCGCAGCACCACATTTAAGAGGGGCCCCCACTGAATTATTCAGACGGTTCCAGTCGTAACAATCAGCGCAGATATGTTCTTCCACCTCTGGACGCACACACATACACAGAAATGCGCACACACTCTGTATGTTAAATATTCATTACTACTGGTGACGGCAGGAAAGGAGTAAGAAGCGTGAAGTGTTAGCAGCGAGCTCGGGTTGCCAGATTGAGTTGTTTTAGATTTGTAGTGCTTTAGTGTGCAGCCTTTGTTTGGTTGAGGCGTCATCACCAGAAAAACATTTCACAGTATGAGTGAGCATTAGTGGATGAATGTGCACTCAGTCGCAGGGGTTGTACAGCACAAAAAGGAAAGCGGTATCATTTTAATAAATTACAGGAGATAACAGTTTGTGTGAGCAGTTTGTAGTCATTATTAACCATAACCTCACCCTTTCTTCCCCTCAACCTTCTTCAGCGGTGATGTGGACTCAGCAGTAGAGCTGTTGGAGGAAGTCTACACCAATCCAGACAACAAAACCGCCAGTATGTCCTTTGTGTTCAGAAAGGTCTTGGAAGAAGGCAATGACAAAGCCATGGATAAGTGTAAGAGACACAATGCGTACATGTACAAACAAAGAAACACAAAACATGAGAGCACAAACAATAGCTGATTTTAGGTAGATGAGAATAACAGTGCTGCAAAATTTGCATGTTGTGTTGCAGTGAGTGCCATGGCAGAGAAGCTAGCCAACCACTTTGCCTCCTACAGAGCAGCTTCAGACCTCTTCTTGCAGCTGCTGGATATGGACAAAGTTGAGGACGCCAAGTTTATGCTGAATGTGAGTATGAGCGTACACGTGTCCAAAAGCTGTAAGCCTGAAAGCCAAGACATTTGTTAAATATCACGATCAATATGATAAACTAAACCTGAAGGACATGTGCATTCATATTCTGCATTTCTATATCTCTATATATCTTTTTAGTTCTTTTTCTGTCTGTTTTACTATGGCTACAGCACTGAGTGTATGTGTGTATGAGGTTTTCTGTCCACAGACGCTGAGATGAGATACACTTTATTAATATTGAAGGAACATTCATGCAAATGGATCCAGACACATCACTTGCTGCTCTTTCTTTCTGCCCATCACTATTTAAACATTAAGTGATAAAACCCATGATTTCCAGGTCATATTTTGTCATCGTACATTGATTTATCACTCATTTAGCCTTTGTGAAAAGAGGCTAAAAATGGCAGTATGAAATTTTGTTCCTTGCTAGAGGATGTATTTATCTGAATTAACCTAAATGAAGTCTACTGATTTACAACAGCATAGCTGAATGTCATTCTTAGTTTCATTTGGCCAAGTGCAGGTTCTGCTCACTGCTGATACTTTGTGATTCTGCACACCATGAAGAAAGCTCGCTGAAACGTGAGGGTTTTCTTGTGACCACTTTAAATAAATTTTAAATCATCTGGAGCATTTTGTCTCCATTTGAGCCTCCTGCACTTGCTACATTTAAATTACTATATCAAAGTAATTAAGATCTGCAAAAAAAAAAAAACCAAAAAAACAGTTAACATGGGACCTGGTGATGAATTTAGTCCATCACAGCTTCCTGATGCATTCGTCCAGTTGTCAGACCCCAGTGATGGCAGAGATGTTCTTCCACCACAGCCACTGACTTATTTATCCTGCCTCACATTTACGTCAAGAAATGGTTGCCCGCATTCCACCATGGAGTCTGGTGGTCTGAAATTGGCCTCTGCTACTTCATTTATTTAACACAGTTCATACATTACAGCTCAGTGATTGCATTGAGCCTGGGGACATGACTATGTAGAAGGTAGATGGATGAGAGAAGGCAAGGAGGATGAAGAGGACGAGGTAGAGTTTTTCAAAGACAGAGGACAGCTCTCTTCATCTGAGTACAGTGCACAATAGTGAACTCATTTCGTCCCTCATCAATTTTGTTCATGTTATGTTTGTCTCACACAACTTTAGCTTCTCTTGTTTTCACCCTGACTGACATTTGCGAAGCGTTTTTGATGTGTTGCACTGGTAGTCCGTGAAACAAGGCAATTATCTCTAATTTACCACTTTGGTCAGTTACAACAATAAAAATACAGTGGTGTGTGTGTTCCCTCTGCACTGCATAAACAGAAATAGAAATTGAAAGATACAGAGAGAAATAAACGTCTGTCGATATCCTCGGATGGAGAGGCCTATGAGACACGTCTGACATTTTGAGTGACTATCCCTCAATCTTTAATCAGGGATGTCTGACTAGCATACATGTTAATGAACAGATACATTACTCACTGCTACTCTCATCTTCATCAATATTTAAATTGAAACCATGAACTACACGATGTTAAAACTATAATCAGCTTCATGCTTGATTGTTGCTTTTAGGTAAATATTGAAGGATTCACAGATGCATTTACCCAAGTACACGTCGAAGCTGTCTGTGCGTTAATCTAATATCCCAATATCTGACAGAAATAGGTAGTTCACCAATCGAGTTGCATTATGAAGAATTATGAATAATATGATGCAAATATGCAATTGCGTAATTTATTTGTTTCTTAATCAGTCATGAAACCCTAATAATTAGTAATCTGAAAGTAATAATTTGTGGACAAATATGAATAGTTTTCCTTGAAAATTACAGTAAACAGAATCATTTTGCGATTTGGACTATTTATAAGAAGACAAGCCGTCACTCTGAACTCATTTCTCACATTTGTCTTGTATAGAAAAGTAAATGTGCTTATCAAGAAAAAGCTAGCAAATTAACTAATAATGAAAGTAATGATAATGATTAATTACTCCCTTGTTATTTGAAAACAAACCACTTCAATCAGTTGCATGACTTTCGATTTATTTGGTGAATTCTGATCAGCCATAAAATGTTAGTGGGGGGATAAAAGCATGCCAGTTGTTGTAGGAGTAAATGTTAAGAGCAGCACTTGAAGTTTAAAAAAACAATTGATGCTGAAGGAAAGACAAACCCATAAACAAGTTCTCATTCTGTTAGGAAGTAAAACCATAAAAGACATCTCACACCCAAGTCTTCTCTAAAACGTATTCTCCAATTTGTCTTTGTAGTCAAAGTGTTAAGTTTGTGAGCTTAAACTCCACTGATGTGACCCAGGTTAAACTGATGTGCTCCTTTTTTCCCTTCATCACGGCTTGTATTCATCTTCCTGACTTTCCCTCAAAGCTGCTCTTCCAGGGTCACTGGAGGGTAGCAGCCCAACCACTCCATCTCATCGAAAGTGAAGCCGGACCAAAACTCTGAAAAGCTTTTAAGTAGGCGTGCAGACAATAATGATGACAAGGCTATCAAGAGAGAACGAGGTGAGGTCAGTCGGGAGTGAGCAGAGAGCGAGGAAGTTAAGAAGTGAAATGGTAACAGAGGGAAGCAGTGAGGCAGGCACTTTATGGACTGTCATTGAGGAAACGGAGGAATCACTCCCTGGGTATCCAGAGCTTTTAGACGGGGTGTGTGTGTGTGTGTGTGGTGCAGGAGAGACGATAGGCCTGGTTGGTTGTAGCATCGCCTTTGGGAGTGGTCGTGGTGGATGGAAAAAAGAGGAGAGTGAGAGCGTGGAACAAAGTTGAGTGAAGCACCACAGTGTTGGTCTAATTGCCAAATTGTACTAAAGCCATTCTGCCGTTTAGTGACTCCAAAAGAAGGCAGCTCGCTTCTTTCGAGTGTTGTCCTGTTAAAAGCCTTGCAGGCCACCTGCATTTTAATTCCGTAAGAGGTACGGAGGGAATGAAACACGCTAGTTTACGACTGGCTGGTAATCGGATCTCATTGCTGCTCAGCCAGGAGACCACACTTTCTCTCTGAGTGCAGCAGGATTAATCCAGCTCCTATGTATGCATGTACACCCAAAAATACACATGTAATATATTGCATGTGCTGTATGCATACGTGTTTTCACCAGAAGCAGAGGTATATATTTATACACTTATTTATACACAAAGTCTTAAAGCTTTAGCAGTTTTAGCTTAGGCTGTACGTTCACTTCCACACTGGATATGGCCTTCTGTGTGACTAAGTGATGATTTATTATGCTCTCTGATATATATGATATTTAGCGATATAGATTTTACTTTATAGAATAGTTAGAGTCCATATTACGCTTTATTTATAGTTTATATTTTAGTTTGGGACTCCGCTGATAGAAAACTCTGATTTTAAAATTAGACTTAAGCTGCATTACACATAAAATCAGATCTGGATTTTACTCTGAGTTGCATTTTCGCATGTGCAGCACCCACCTAAACATACTCCTTTCGAAATGTGTTCTCACATCAGGGGAACTAATCTGTTTGATTTTGGTGAGGGAGGGTCTTTGTGTAGAGAGTGCAAGAGGCACAACGTGACCCAATCAGCTGTGTTTTGTTCACAGCGCATTGAATTAGAGTCAATCACATGATTTAGAAAGGATGCATAATGTATATAGCCTCAGTTTCTTGAAGGAGAGAAGCACTATACAACAGCAGAAAGTATGATAAATATTTCCTATATATATTGGTGTTGTGCCCGAGCAGGTCTTCTGACAGCGAACTCTCGCTCTCTCGCCGAGATTACCTGGAGAATTGCCTTTGCACTAGGGGGCTGGCCGGAAAAAGTCAGTGTAATGTCTGTGCTGGTTGACTTGGATGTTTGCGTTCACACATGCGGCTCACCCGAGTAAAGTCCAGAGAAAGTCAAGTGTTTGTGTGAGAGCAGTTTTTAAAAAGTTAAAAGTGCAAATATATATTAAAGTTTATTTTTATGCAACACCTACTGTGGCTTTGAAACTAAAAAGGCTCTTTTGAGCTCCCCTTCCTCCCCATCACACAATGTTTTGATTGACCACCTTGTGGACGTCTTTATGTGGACTGAACCATGACCAGTTGGAACGTCATCATGCTTCAGCACCAACACAAGCCTGGACCAGGCTGTGAATAAACATTGATCAAAGTTTGTTGGTGATTGTAACAGTGTCCATAGAAAAAAAAAAGTCTTTAATTTGTTTACTGTCCCTTTTGTCTTTGTGCAGCGCTGTAACGCCTTGGCTGAACAGAAGAAGATTCTGATATCCTACTTGACCCAAAAGGCTCAGAGTCCTGGACAGGTAAAGTCATATCTGCTTTCATTTATTCATTTTCTTTTAGTCCAAACTAATGGATAAATCTTGAACTGCTTATTAAGAGTCAAACTGGAATTTGAATTCTTGCTTTTTGAGTACAGTACATCTGAAGAGTATATTTACTTTGAGTACCACTTTAAATTGTATAAACTGTTAACTAGAGTCCAGAAGTGGAAATATATATATATTTGCATTAAGGCAAAAGATGCATTTTACCTTTTTTTTTTTAGGCTTGAGGATTAAGGAATATTATTTCAAGAACTCAGGATGTTCTTAGATTTGAATTAATGCTTGTGTGCACAGGTGGGCAAGATCAAGAGCCTACTGAGCTTGATTCCAGACTTCGCTGAGAAGGAGGTGATCTACTCGTACCTGATGAAATGTCACTGTAAGGGACACACACACACACACGCGTGCGTGCATGCATGCAGATTTGCAGAATGCCTGTTTTGGTCTTGGCTAGCAGCTACTAGTGCAGCAGGCGGCTCAATCAGTATTAGCAGATGCATTAACAATTCTATCAGGTCAAGGAGTGCTTGTGCATGCATGTGTGTGCGCACGGTTCCATGCATTCATGCTTGTGTCTCGGCAGACTTTCAGGGGTTAGAGAAACACATGTCCTCTAATGAGTTAGCTGTCCTGGCTAGCCTAGCGTGCTAATCGTGACAGGATCCACCACTCAACTTCTTTTTCTTTTTTTTCTTTTTTTTCCCACCTTCTCGTCATCTCCTTTTTCTTTTAGTACTGTCTTTTTTTTCTCTTCCCATCCTTTCTTTTATGTCCTCCACTTCACTTCACCCTCTCACCCTCCTGTCTCCCCTCTTTTGTACCTTGTCACATCAGAGTTGAGCAGACATGACTATTTAATTAGCATTAGCTCACTGGTTAGTCAAGGCAGGCATAGGGGACACTATTAGCGATTCTCTACCTCAGCTATGTACTTGTTTCTCTTTTTGTCTTTGAGAGTTTTCCTTTCTCTTCCATTTTGCATTTTCTCTTTGCTTTTTTTTGTCACTTTACTTCCCAGTGTTTCCTCTTTGACACAAGAGAGATTGTGATATTACTTCCTCAGCATAAATTCATCATTATTTGTGTATTGTTTATCTGCCTGTTTTTTTACGCACAGTTATTTTTTCTAAATATTTGCTGTTGGATGAAACATTGAAATTTTTTTGTTCAATTTCCTAAACTTTTCTTTCTCTCTCATCTGGCAGTTCTGGATGAGGATTTATCAGCAGCCAAGGCTTTGTTTGAGCAGATGCAGAAGGAGGGACTAGTCGTAGACGACCTGTCACTCAAACGACTGGCTACACTTTACCGCAAGGCTGGAGAGTCGGTTCCCTTCATTGAGCCCCCTGTGAGTCTGGCACACAAACAAATGTTCAGTTGCAAATGTGATTGAGTCTGTGGTTTCAGGATGTTCACACAAACATGAATGTTAAGTGTTCAATAGCGCCGCAGGATCTTGATGTCAGCCTGTGTGACTACATAACCACAAAAAACTGCAGTTTAATCACACAATTATGAACATATGTGAACGTGACAACTTCAGTCACTCAACACATCCAAAGAGTTTAGTAGCGTGAGTTAATTCCAATATTTGGATACACTCAATCAATAATATTACTAATTTTACTTGAAAGCAATGTGGTCTCATTATATCCTTTATTATACCACAGTCACAATATTGTCCACAATAATCGCAATGTGACTTTTTTGCCCAAAAAACTCCATCGAAGCAGCCACTTCTAAATGACCTAACCTAAGTTACATAAGCAAACTGTGACTGTATGTGACTGTAATGTTTGACTCCACTGACTATCAGAAGACATGGCATCAGGTTGTGTGCTCTCTCTTTACTCAATCAGCACTTTTGATGTGCCTTGGAGCAGTACTCAGACTTGCCAGCAGCACAAAGCTCAGGTGCACTGGGTAGGATTGAAGGAAGAGCTGCAGCTTTTTTTTCTATAAAATCCCAGAGCCCAAGCAGCATCATCAATTGCACATTTGTTTAACCAACAGTCAAAAATCTCACGTAAGACTAGGAAAAGCAGTGTCCATTTGGGTCCTCTCATCAACGACCCAATTATTGTGTGTATTAATAAATGTCACAGTATTGTAAATATATTTAGATTTTAAATTGTGCCTCTTTTAAGTCTATTGATGATACTCTCTGGGATCTTCCAGCCCTAAACTGCACCAGCACACACAGATTTAGACACATCACACACACTTGTACTGGTCCAACCGTGCACACATAAACAACAGATTATGAACGGATCAGTACAAACACAAATACAGCCACAACTCCCAACTAGTGTTGGCAGTTGTCCGTCTGGCATCCTAATGCGTGCCTTTGTGTGTGCGCTGTGGTCTGTGTGTACCGTAGTAAAGTGAAGGAGCAGTTTACCCACTCAGGGTAGTTCCGTATACACAGTCCTGCAGCCTTCTATGTTTGTGTGTGTGTCACAAATTGTGTCCCATGGTCACGGAGTGCAAATATTGTGTAAGAGAGATGGTGTCACTGCAATAGCTGCTCTCGTTTCCTGGCTCCTCGTGTTTTTGAGCATTTCAGCACATTGTTCATTTTATAAGCTGATGTAGCTCTATTTTTGGCAGAGGACTCTCACTCTCACACACACACACACACACACACACACACACACACTCACACACACACAACGGGTGAGTCCTCCTAATTCAACACAAAATCTCAA
>OMLM01007293.1:45035-55424 GCA_900302695.1 Helostoma temminkii | reverse complement strand
GCATGCGTGTGCACACACACACACACGCACACACACACACACACACACACACACACACACACACACACACACACACACTCACACACACACACAGCCCTCTCAGTCCCAGCACTTTGATAAGCTGTCCCCTCGAGGCAGGTGTAGACTGAAGCCTCTCTTACCTTCCCATCACCCACCTGCAGTGCAAAGATAGAAGGAGAAAGACGGGTGAAGGTATAGAAGCTGCTGAATTATTCACTGAATGTCAGGATAGTTAAGTGATTGCTGGGTTTTTTTGGCAAAGGGGAGGCAAAAGAGTTGCAAGGAGAGGGAAAGGTGAACCGTCAAAAGTTTCTATAAACATGCGAGGTAGAAAACCACCTCTCATGTATGCAGACGTTGCGGCTTCACTGATGAAAACATTTTCCCAAAGGAGAGTTTCTCCCAGACACATAGTTGTGTTCCTACAGTGACTTGTATTGGTGTATATACAAGTTATATAAAGAGCAACAATTTTTAACTGCCTATTTTTCCCATTTGATGAATACATCTGTATGACTGGAATTAAATTCTTCTATTTTCCCTTTTATTAAAAAAATGTTCTGCTTTGAGCTGAAAAACTTCCAGGTTACATCGTTTGGAGGAGGTCTGGGTCTGTAGTTTTTCAGCTACAGTAGCAGAGCACAGAAGCATCTATTCCTCAAATTAGAACCATGAGCGCATAGTTTTGTAGAAAATACACTTTAAGTGTCACATTTAGAAATGTTTCTTTCATATCAATGAAATGTGGTTGGGACCAAATACAAGCATAGATAGTTTGCATTTATTCACAATATGTTGATATATTTTTTTTCTTCAAAAAGATTTTGAAGGAAAAGATTCTGAAATAAAATCAAATCCAGAGAAATATGTATGAATATTATTGCTGAACTGGCCCTTTAAAGGTGTCTCAGCATCCTTGCTTGTGTCTCTCTCAATTTATCAGCATTAATTACAACACTAATAAACCTGCGTTGAAAGGGACTGGTGTAATCTGCAGAAAGTCTCTCACCTTCTCCCCCCAAAAGCACCCACTATAGCATTTTGTCTAGATGAAAACACTGATTAATTAGCCAGGAATGGGGGCAGAGAGCCAAAGCGTGCGTTCAGGGAGCGTGCTACAAATCCCTTATTTGCGTATTAATGGGGATTTAAAGATGAAACGAGACAACCTGGTTGGAGAGTGAAGACTTTAGACAGATCCACTAGGGCCTCCACTGCTGCTTACTTATAAAAAGAGGCAGGAAACAAGATTTTGATTGAGGCAGGTGGGTATTTAAGTGTGTTTTGAATATTTGATTGTTGAATTTAAAGAGAAAATGTCTGTCTTTGTTTCTGTTTCCAGGAATCCTTCAAGTTTTACGCAAACAAGCTGAAAGAGAGATCTGCCAAAGCTAAGGTGACAGCGTAGGAAAAAGAGTCATCGTCCTTACTTCCTTCAAAAGTCTAGTTTTCTTTCTGTGTCTCTTTTTTTTTTATACAAGATGTTTGAGCCGAAATGTTGAGTGTTATTTGTTATAATTGTTGGGTGTTTTACTCTGTCCATTGGGAGACTGATGATGTTGACCATAACGATGATGAGAATTCACAGATGTATTTATGATAATAAATAATGTTAGGTATCCACATGTTGTGTCTGCTCTCTGTGGGGTTTAAAAGTGTGCATTGACTTGTACAGTTAACATTTTGGCGATGAACCTAATATTGGTTGAATTTGCAGATTCAGTGACACTACACTAAAAGGTTTGGATACACCTTCTCCCTCAATGTTTTTTCTTTTATCATTCTCAACACTGAACATTAATACTGAAGACAGATCTATGTAATTTTGTCTTGTGCAGAGGAAGGGATTCTGTTAGTGTTACTACATCTGTTGTACAAATCAATATTATGACAAGAAACACTCAGTACATCATTCATTTAGGAAATGAAGGTCAATCTGAAATATTTCAAGAACTTTGAATGTTTCCCAAAGTGCGCTTGCCAGGATCATCAAATGCTTTCATGAAACTGGCTCTGAACTGAAGTTTATTAGAATTACCAACCTCACAAACTGCTGATTTACAGCACCTCAGATTAGAGCCTACATAAATGCTTAGAATTCAACAGGCAGACACATTTCGACATCCAGTGTTCAGAGGAGACTGTGTCAGTCAGGCCTTAATGCTCAAACTGCGGCAAAGAAACTATTAATTCAGAAGAACAACAAGCAGAAGTGACTGCTTGATCCATTAAAAAAACAACCCTAACCTTAAAATAAAAAGTCTTACTTGGCTTATTTGAGACCAGTTACAGCATTAAAAGGATGGTACATGCTACAGTACTCACATTTGATGTAGAAATAACAGAAGCCACTCTGCAAATAAACAACAGATACTTTAGGTAGGTAACAAATTTGACCTAAGATTTATATAAGAATATAAAACCTATTGAAACATTTTATTTAGATGAAGGTTTTGACCCTCTTCCACTGTTTTTTCATGAAAAAGTCACCAATTAGCACCAATTAGCATTTTTTTCTCAGTATACTTGAGTCACTTGTCATAATCCATATATTCATTCTTAGAATAAGTATGTTGAATGTATTTGGGACACCACTGTGAAAAGTACTTTCTTTTGTAGTACATAGTACATTTGTTAGTTGCATAATGGTTTTATACAGAACAGACACAAAACATTATTTGCGTCAGTCAGACCTGATAAGTTTTCATGAATGACTTGTGGTTTAGATCTAACCCAACCTCTTCTCTCTCATCACTGGCCTGCATCTGCAGCCCTCCTCTGCTTGGTCTTAAACTCTTTCTGCTCTCCACTACCAGCCTGATATTCCCGCTTCATGTAACATAATCTATTCTAAACCGTGACTGCGGCAGGCGTCAGATAACACCACATTGTGTATTAGTTGACATCATAGGGTCAAACCAGACAGTGAAGCTCATTTGGGACACAATAAAACACAGGAGATGTAACATGGTTATTGGGAACTGTTGTTATGAACCTGGGCTGTAATACCCATGTTTGTTTGTTTTTTGCCTTTTGTAATATTGTCGATTTTTTTAAAAGTACTGTTAATGGTCTTTGAAAGTAAGTTTTATATAATCAAAGAGTAGATGGCTTTTTTCACTATAAATGTGTAAAATATAATCATTATGGGGTAACATATTACCTTTACAATTTCACATCAAGAACCACTTTAAAGGTATTTGTTTGGTGATGGAAAAGCTGGAATATGAAGGATTATCAGAAAAATAAACACTGTATAAATTTCATTCTTACGAATGTGCACAGCTAAAGGTGACTGTGCTATGTAACTGACAACAAGGTCAAGTGATGGCACAGACAATGAAGACAAACACTCAAGTGGAGCAATTTGATTTGATACTTTACTAATTTGAACTCAGGCTTTTGCACCAGTGCAAAAACAGACATCTTACATAATCTTCCATCTATGAATACGCAACAAGTAAAAGCTCTTGTTTTCTGAGTATGACTTCCTAAATCTCTTCTAGTTTTTATTTATTTATTGTTTTTGTCAGTGCTCCCTGTGCTGGCGCACACATTGTTAAACATAATAACCTTACATATACAAAAAAGATAAAGCTGTGGGGGGAAAAAGAAGATTGAAATTGAAACAAGCAAATGCTGCAGATGGATATCTGCCATAGTGGCGCTCTAATCATTTGCCAAGACAGAAAAACCAATTCCATCATCGCACTAGTGTTGTTGCAGTGCTCTGCTGCCATCCAGCAGCAGACAGTAGTACTGCAACAAAAGCTGCTGACACAAAGTACAAATCTATACCTACATTTTACTGTAAACACTGCAAACATGTTGACATTGCTCGGACAATCATGAGGGACAATGCAACCCTTGTGAATCATTTCCCTAACTGACTCTGATGACTTAAGTGCCATGGTTGTGCAGGGGTTTGTGATTTTGAAATTATTAGTAGAAACTAAATTCAATTAACTTTTACCCCAACAAGACCAACGGAGACCTAGTGTCGAACCAGTCGCACTAGCACCCAAATTAGATTATGTGACATTTGCTTTGATTGATAACTTGGTCCAGATGTGTTCACCAGTCTTGACTGGACTTCTGTTTGATGAATTTTAGGCACAAGTAATAGAGTACCATGAACCCTAGGCAGACTGCCAGGAGGACCAGATAGCAAGAGTACAGAGGGTACTGGTTCATGTTCATGGCCTCTACCACCTGAAAGACAAACAGAGAGTGGTAGAAGATGAGAAGACTAGTTCAGTTTACTTGTCAAAAAAGTCCTTAAAAAAAGATTCCTTTAAATATCCACTTTTTCTGTAACAGCTGAAAAAAACTTCACTGTTGTGCTTTGGAACTATATTCTATTCTAAATTATCTAGACATCTGGAGAGTAGATCTTGCTTTTAACTTACGTATATCCCGTCAACGTTGATTGTGATGTTTCCCATGTTGATGGGGAACTTTTGTCCTCTGAACTGCACCTGCAGCATGCCCTCAAAACCCCAGCGCATGAAGGACGCGTAAGAGAGCCATGTGGCCACTGGAAAAGTCAAAAACATAAACAGGTATAAATATTACATACTTTACAACATCTTTATTCCCAACCTGCCCTCTGCTTTTACACATACTGTATTCTTTAGGCTCCTAAACACAAATGACGGGTTAACTACTCTGTGTCCTCACCAAGCCACATATTCTCCAGGCTGATGACAAATCCTCCAGTCAAATAGAAGACAGTGAACAAGGCATTGCCCATGAAGGCTGAGGTCTGCAACGTGGGCAGTGAAGCAGCTACAAACAGAGCCATGGCCCGGCTGCAGTAAACCATCAGCCACACCATCAGGAAGTTGAGCAGGAAACGGTCTGGAGCTTCATTAAGCCCTGCCAGCCAATAGATGGGCAGACCATAGACCAAAGTGAACACGCAGTGCTCTGGTAACTCCCCCAGAACCTAAAAATGAAGAAATTTGTTCAAATATACAGAACAGACACACAGAAAACATAAGCACATGATAAGGGTTCATCCACTCTACTGAAACACCTTATTCCCCCTGTAGTAAGTTCTCTAATACCAGACTACAGTAATGCACATTACACTGTACAACTCCAGCATGGAGTAAGACTGACCCCTGCTGGCAACGTAGTTTCATCACTGTGGTTTACCTTGGCAAAGAAATAGGAGGTGACAGAGTACATGCCATCCTCCAGCTCATGGTATAGCATGGCTCTCTCTGTGTGACCTGCAGAAGATATTAAGATAGTGTTATGGCACAGTTCACAGTACATACAGAATTTACAGCATTATAAGCTCCGGTGTCCCAGTCTCATAAAAGCTAAGTTCTATGTTAATTTATTGCAATTTAGTTTCACCCAGACAGCAATGAATGAGGGAATCCCAGCTGACACTAAAGAGTGTATCACAGGGCTGACACATAGAAACAGACAATTATTCACACCTATTTGCAGTTTGGAGGCACCAGTTGAATATCTCTGGACTGTGGGAGGAAGCCGAAGTACAACGTCAAAATCCCCACATGGACACAGGGAGAACATGCAGTATCCACACATATAGGCCAACTGCTGTGTAGCAACAGTGCTAACCACTACATAACATTACGACCACCTGTACGAACTAATGCAATCCAATACCACAGCTCTGCCATGAATTTTACATTTACAAAGTTATAATTTTTTTTCAGTTTTTCAGTTGAAGCTGTCAGAAATGTGATAATTTCGCTACATGTGCATTATTAGGTGTCTTTAATGTTTTGGCTTCCCTATTTACATCAATGAGGGGTCCAAAACATTAGAGACGACTATGCATATGTGAAAATGTGACTATATTTTGGCACACTGCAGAACTGTAACACCGCCACCGAACCTAGTCTCATCTGTGAGCAGTTTCAGAAAACAACAAGCGATGTTTATATGACGTTTGCATGTAGAATATATAACATAGAAAAAGGGGTTACAACCAGGACAAAATTTGATTTGATAGCTATCGAGCTATTAATTGACGGAGAGTATGGCTAATAACTTAAACAGTGAGCTGGGAGCCACTATTGTGCTGGGACAGAGGAGGTTAATGATTGAAATGTTCTGTATTTTTAAACTCTCACTTATAAAGTAACTTGAAATTAGTTTTTATAACCTTTGTTGTCAGTTGACCTTGACCTATCATGACTTTTAATAGCTTTGTAGATTTGCTATCTCTGCACTTGTTGTGATTGACTATAATATCACTCAGCTTTTCAAGGACTCAGAGTCCAGCTCTGTCTTCCACGAATATTTCTGATAACTTGGTGATAAGTTTGGCTTTAATGAGTTTGCCATACTGTGCTGAACCATCTTACCTTTGACTGGTTTGTGTCGTTACAGTATCATTTGATGCATTAGTGCCACGTAGGTTCTCTATTAACGAATTCCAGTGCAGAAAATGTACTTGATTTCAGTTTTGTTGTTTTTTTTTTCTTTGTTTCAGTTTAGATAATATAATATACACTTATAAAAGTACTGCACATTTTTGATTTGTGTTCTCGTTGTTATTTGTTGTAATTGACTTTTCTGGGAGTGGTTCTTTTCTTTCCTTTCTTTGATGAGAGAGCAGCTGTAACAGGCAAAACAATTTCCCTCTGGGATTAATAAAGTTTTTTGAATCTTGAATCTTGAATTGAAAAAGGCTAAAAAGGATGCTATAACTATTGTGCTCAAACCACAGAAAGGCAGGTATGACTGCACAAGTTGTCTCAATGAGCAGGGGATGAAGTTAAGCAAGGAGGATAAGCACTGAGGAGGGCACATCGACGTGCAGAAACATCACCTCTTGGAATAAAGTGTTCTCCTGCTTTTTGCTGCTCAAGTGTTTTTAATGGCTGTACTGGTGCAAATTCCCATGTGTACTGACATGTCTGAAAACCATAGTAGTCAAAACATAACACAATTGCACAGAAAACATCTTTGGCAAAAGAACATTGACACAAATACAGCTGCTTCAGAGCAGTTTTCAGCTGTCTCACGATATTTTCAACATCCTTTCTATTTCTTTTTTAATATTAGCAGGTGATTTGTCCCATTAACAACTCACATTTAGCTATGACGTCCAGCACCACAGCAAATGGGGTGAGAGCTCCGATCATGTAGAGGAGGGCCACTGTGTCCTGAACGGACAAATGTGCTTCTCCTGCCCCATAGTAGAGAGAACCGACCAGCAGTGACATGAGGAGCGCCTCGAAGCCGTGGACCAGAATGGTGACAAGGTCTCTGAAATCATTATACATGTGCCGCCTGAAAGAAAGAAAGAAGAGGTGGTCAGTGTCCATATCACTTTTTAATGCTGTAATACTGTACATCTGTGTGTCTTTTTACCTGATGAGGATGGTAAATTGTTGTAGTTTGCCAGGCAGCCTGTCTCTTTGCTTGGACATAGTGATTACTTCCTCTCCTTTTGTGGCCTTGCTTGATTGCTGAGAGCTGCAAGATATGCAGGCGAGAAAACAATTAATTAGTTATTATTAATTAGTAGCTGGAGAGAGTATGGCATTTTTGCATAAAAAAATACTGAAATTGGTCTATTTCAAAATATTTTCTAATAAATTTTCTGACAAATTACAAGTCTAATGTGTAGAGAAAGCACAAGGATACCTTTCAGTTTGTGCTAGTGCTCTGTTGGTCCCAGCTGGTTTCCACATGTGATCGTCAGTATCTCGGACCTTTTCCATGAAATGCTCAGCCAGAACTCTGGCCCGCTCCAAACACTCGGCCTCTCGCTCCGGACTGCGTCGGTCTATGCTGATCAGATCAACTGTACACACACATTAACAGTTAGGTTTTTAAGAGGCTTATAAAAAAATGTCTGAATTTACTCTTTAAATTGCCAGTAAGTATGTTTTTAACTCTGAGACATGGTTTCGGTGCTGTTAAGAAGCATGATGCTGTTTTAACAAGTTTCTATATACACACTAACCATAGAAGTCAGAGGGGTTGCAGTATCGTGGACAGGGGTATCCCAGAGCAGTGAAATAAGGCACCATTTCTCGAGCTGCACCACAATAAACCGCTGAACCTGACGAAAGCAGGACGACGAGGTCGAAAAGCTGGAAGATGTCTGATCGAGGCTGGTGGACTGACAGCAGGACGAGACGATTTCCCCGGGCCAGGCGGGACAGTGTGATCACCAGGTTGTGGGCTGTGAAACTGTCCAAACCTGATGTGGGCTCATCTAAGATCAAAATACCTGAAATGTAGAAAGACTAGTTCAACAATCCATAAAAAAACTCTCTGTTTGCCAGCTGGTATGAACTGTTCTCTTCTGTCCTGACTTTAGTAATCCACTAGTGTTCATCCTGACCATTAAAGTATTTATTTCTAATATAGTATCAGTGACTCCAGCAGTTTTTTCTCTCACCAGGGTTCCACAGAAGTTGGACAGCTATACTGACTCTCCTCCTCTCTCCTCCAGAAACACCTCTCACATAGTCATTTCCCACCCTAGTGTGAGCACATTGCCGCAGCCGCAGCTCTGCAATAACATCATCCACCTATAATTTAAAAAAAAACAGCAGAGACATAGTTTGTTATGTAATGTTTGTCTTTCACAACTAATAACACACTTAATTTATAATTTAGTATTTAATTTTAATACTCTTTCACATTAAAACAGGAATTTCCTACATGTAAATGCCGTCTAGGTGAGAATGGCCTCATGCTGTTCGGAAATAGCTTAAGTCCTGTTTATTTATTGAACTCGATCTTACCCTCTGGTCTCTCTGAGCCTGTGTGAAGTGAAAAGGGAGTCTCAGTTTGGCGACAAAGACCAGAGTCTCACGAACGGTGAGGTGAGGCAGAAGGCGGTCATCTTGGCGGACGTGAGCGATGCTTTTCTTCACCAGTTGGGGCGTGTTGGGCTTCCCGTTAATCAGAACCTGACCTGACTTCACTTTACCACCCTCATCCCGACATGTTATAATGTCCAACAATGATGTTTTGCCACAGCCTGGAAGAAGATTTAAAAGCATATCTAAACAAAAGATTTAAGTAAAACAAAATCTACTAAACTAAAAGGAACATAATCAAAAGTCAACATATTTTCCCCATTTTTGCCTTCATTGCTGAAGGCTAAAGAAAGAGTGTTTTTTTTGTTGAGTATTCAGTGTAATGCTTTCATGTACCTTCTGGTGAAATGTAAAAAGGTATGTATTCAAGTACATGTTTCAGATTTTACATAAAACATATATTTATGGGATATTATACAGAATTTGGCTGCTTGCACAAACTAGTGAGTCCAGACTCAGCAGAGAAAATGCAGGTGGGATAAATTGCATAATTTAAGGAGACTATGCAATCTATTATCTTGATCATAAACTGTAAAACTTTATAACCATGTGCATACACTCGTGTTGTGTGTTGTGTGTGACCTGAGCTGCCGATGACAGCCAGCATCTGTCCACTGCGGACTCGGAGGCTGAGCTTGTTGATGGCCGTCTGCTTATTTCCTTTTATTTCCCATGGCAGCTTGAACTCTGACAGCCTCTCATACCAGGGGATCTGAGCTGCTGTATCCACCTGAGAACACACACAAACACACACACATAAGCACATTTACACGATGAGCACATACGTTATCTACATACAGGCAGCAGTATGTTAGTAACCTCATATTGCAGGTTGTTGACCTCCAGCTCATTGCATCCACCACTGTAAGTAAAGTAAAGACTGCTGTCTTCTTCAGAAGAGAACAACTCTGTGTCTTGATGCTGTTAAAGAGGAGCAGACAGGTCAATGAGTACAAACCAATTAGATCTTTTTAAATTTGTATCTGCCTCAGCAATAATAACATCACTAAAATAAAGTTCAAGTTGAGGATATATGTGGAGGTAAAACACTGACTTTGATTTGGATTTAGATTAGATAAGTTCACAAAGCTTTAAAGGAACTACAATCTGAATATCCTGAATCTGCTTGTATGAAATTAATATTATCTATATATTAATAATCACAAACCTCTGCATATATTCCTGTGAAAATCAGCTGAGAACACAGTCTCATTTTAATTACTAATTTATTTAATGATCACTGAGCACATTTAAGCTTGTGTGCTTCTGTTATGTACCCGCATACAAATAGCCTACTCAGAGCTTTTGTGGGTCCACTTGAAAATGGTAATATTTCCATTTTATAATAACAAAAATTCTCCAATTAAATAAAAGTGTGATAAAATTCAAAAGGGAGAACATGTTCACACCAAATCAATTGTACACACTTTACAGTATGTATGCAGTGGGGGTGTAATGGACAAAGGCCGATACAGCTGCTAGTAACATGAACACAGCACATGGTTTTCCTTACTATTAATATAGTAATAGTAATATATTA
>OMLM01007293.1:26439-41247 GCA_900302695.1 Helostoma temminkii | reverse complement strand
CCTATATTGGTTGTTTTATTTCAAATATTTTCTGGTGGTGTATAAAGGCAAAACCAGAAAAACTGTGCCACTGCCCAATTACAGTTATTACAATTATATCCATGTGTATGTGCCTTTTCATTGTAAAGGCTCAGGAAAGACCACACTACTGGATGCCATCTCAGGGAGGATTGGAAATCATGGGAGACTACTGGGTGAAGTCTACATTAATGGGAGGAAACTGAAGAGAGAAGAGTATCAGGATTGTTTCTCCTATGTACTGCAGGTAACACACAAAGGCACAGTTTAAACACACACACTCAGGATGGTGATCTCAGGAATTACATATATTTGTAGATGTTTCCAACTACCACTAGACAAGATGAAAAATTAAAAGCAAAATACAATAAAATGTTTATTTACAAAAATCCAGTGGATTGAATCTTATTAGGAGCTAATCACATGGTCGACATGTACACCAGGTTAAACTTTGTCCTAAAGCATCATATGTGAGTCATGAACAGAGTTCGCATATTTTAAATTGATTGTGGTTATACTTAATGCCATAAAGAAGTAATCAACACACACCGTTTTCAAAACCTCCTGAAAGGTTGCCCTGGCCTCTGTATGAAATTAACTTAAGACCCTTGATAGCCTCCTTATATACTTAATCTCTCAATGAGAGGTGCTCAAGTGTATCCAAAGTCTGAATTAAAAACACTGGCTTAAAACTGGCCTTGCTTCCCTTCAAATCATCTCCCTCCTTTTCCTGATAGCACCCCATCTGCTCTCCAAGCCTCGTCATTAACTTCCCCTGCTAAGCTGTAGATGAGGAGGTGATATGAGCTCCTGATATTAAAGTCATTCAGCTGAGAGACTAAGGAGAAGCGGGAATGAGGAGGCTACATGTTAATTGAGGCAGGCAGCAGGTTCGAGCAGTGTTTGTCCGTGTTCACAAGTCTGTGGTATATTAGGATTGGTCTGCACAGTGTTCAGGGATGTGTTGCAAAGATAATGTTGATGAAAGCTCTAAAATCTATAATTTTCAGTGGCTGAGAGTCTAATGTATATGTTTATGTACAGCAAATATCTGTCAATCACACCATTAAGCTTTAGGATGAACAGTATTTTAATTACTAGCAAGGTGATGAAATGCTGCTTGGGGAAAATACAGTAACTCTATTTTGTTGATTTATTTTCCTCATAACAGTAGCCTTGTTCTCATGTGTCTTATTCTTAAAAATGGAGGAAGATTCTATTACAAATCCTATTAAATCATTTTTATAATATGTAAAAAAGTAGTAGTAGAGACCCATGTGATATTGCCCTGCCTCAGAGCATCTCTTACTCGTTTCTTGTTGTTTTTTGCTCATTACAATCTTTCCTGTCTTTATGTCAGAGTGATAACTTGCTGAGTTACCTGACTGTGGAGGAGACTCTGACCTACACAGCTCAGCTGGCCCTGCGGAAACACTCAGCTGAAGCTATCAAGAAAAAGGTGACTTTTCAGCTTTGTCCACTCTACTAATTTTCTTTGGCTAAACTTGACATTGCTCATCATAGGGAAAATACAAGGGCATGCAGAACCAGAGTTTATCTCATAATATTACAAGGTTTTCAATAACATTAGTGCTAATGGTCATGCCTAATCCATCTTGATCTAAACTTGATGTACCACAGTGTACTCAGCAAGGCCAGATCTGAGTCACAGACGTGCAAGGAAAGTTAGCTCCAAAGGTGACTAAAAATATGCAAACAAGATTTAAATGCTGTTTCTAATTTACATTTACATTTACAAATGTACAATTACTTATATATATATAGATATTCTTTATAACTCCTGTTTAGACACACATCAAAGTATCAGGTTCATCAGTGTCATGTCTGTTACAGCTACGAAGCACATGAAGCTTATTTATTTTCTATACTGGTATAATTTTGAGAAATACAGATGTTTAACCGGTTGGGAATATTTCAGAGAGCAGCTATAAAAAGAAAGGTCTATAATTTGTGACCAAGTCTACAGTGTCATTTGACTTGTTTGTAGTACAAAGTATCTTCTCACCTGACCCTTAACCTCTGGTTCCTGTGCAGGTGTCAGCAGTGATGGCTGAGCTGAGTCTGAGTCATGTGGCCCACAGTGTTATAGGAGGTCGAATATTCCCAGGAATCTCTGGGGGGGAGAGGAGGAGGGTGTCCATTGCCAGCCAACTACTCCAGGACCCAAGTAAGTGCATCTACAGCTGGGATATGCCTGAGGAGAATTAAAGATGTTTTATCTGTGTACCACAAACACCCGACTTCCACAGGGTGCTACTGCTGCATATTTTAATCATGGTGAGGATGAATAGAGTTAAAAGCCATTATGTGTTAGGGAGATACAGAGTAGATAAAACAGGAATTAAATAAGATTTTTCATTTGCTCTGGATAACTTTGGATAATACAAAAGGGGCAGTAATAAAATATTAATATTACATACATTTTCGCTTAGAAGTAACAGGACGAAAGGAAACACTGTGCCTTGAGTACCTGAGAACATAAGAAAGTTCACCACAAGAGCCATCTCTCTCCAAAGAGTTTTAGAGGTCCACACTGCAAAACAAAGGGATCCGTATAAGAGAGGAATATGAAAAGACAGAGTAGGGGTAGAGGGAGAGATAGAGAAGAGTAATGAAAGACTGGGTTATCACACCACCGAGGGAATGAGCAGAGACTCACCTGTGTGTGTGTGCTCACCCTAGGTGTAGTTTATCAGGTCTGCTGTCCTCCAGAGAGGAGGAAGGGTCTCAGTCCTCATTCAGGATTAGAATGTCCATGGACCCACACACATACATACACATCACTACACTCACACATAGAGTCCCACACAGAGTAATGAAGAGTTCCCATTCGCTGCCTCTCCAATCAACCAGGAAATGAATTAATCTCACAATTAAAGCATCTGCTAATTCCACTCTGCTTTCATAATGCAAAGAGGCAATCTTTTAATTGTCCTAATTAGAGTAATTAACTAAAAAGAAAAAAAGAACGCACTTATCTTCACAAGGTAGCCCCACTGAGAGTGCCACTTTACGAAAAGTACATTTAAAAGTTTCCAACTTACAAAAAAGAAAAAAAGTTATTGTTCCTGCCTTTCTCTTGTTCTCAGTGTTTTAATGTGACAAACCGATGACGTCTTTGGGATTATGCTATTGCAGGGGTGATCCTATTGGATGAGCCGACCACTGGCCTGGACAGCATGACTGCCAATCAGATCGTGGTGCTGCTCGCAGAGCTGGCACGGAGGAACCGTATTGTCGTAGTAACCATCCACCAACCACGCTCCGAGCTCTTCAGGGTGGGTATCGAGATAAACTGGGGCAATGAGAAAGAGTTACTAATAAACTAAAACTTCCTTTGAAGGATAAATTCACATTTTCAAAGTCTATCTTAAAAAAACAGCCATTTCTGTTTGCTGTAGTTGTTTCTCTTACCTATAATGGCAATGTAAATCCCTTTTTAATGTGATTTTAATGGAAGAGATGAAAAGATTCACAGTCCAAGCTAATATGAGACTTAAATGATGAGGGCATCTTCCATCATTATAGTAAAACGAAGGAGCTTATAATAAAAACAGTGCAACTTTTAATTCCAACTTTATGTAACTTAGTTGTGTAAGGGCGAATAGACAAAAACCTCTTAAACACAAATCTGATCTGCAATCATCAAGTTACTGGTACTAAAGGAATTAATGGTTCACTTACTTTTTACACAAATAATATACCTGTTTGTTTGTGGTTCACAGGAAGATCGTTAACATTTTAGGACCAATTGATTAAACATTTAATTCTATAGAGGTTGCATACTTAAAATTGACTTAAAGTCTTGAGGTGTGGGTGTCTCCCAGGTGTTTAGCAGAATAGCTATAATGAGTCGTGGAGAGCTGGTGTTTTGTGGGCAACCAGAAGAGATGGTAGACTTCTTCAGTCAATGTGGATATGAGTGTCCAGAATACTGCAACCCCTTTGACATCTATGGTACTGTACCCTGTTACCTTAAATTTCATGTACAAACTGTATGTTTTAATTACATTATATATTCAAACATAATACGAAACACACATGATGACAATATTGCCTTGATGTTAAACAGTGGACTTCACCTCAGTGGACACACGCAACAGCGATCGAGAGGCATCCACATTCAGCCGCATGCACGAGATCACTTCATCCTATCAGAGGTCTACCATATATCAGAAGATGCTGACAAAAACAGAGCAGAGCCTGCAGTGCTCAGACAAGCCACCCATTCCCTTTAAGAGCAAAGAATCGCCCACCGGCACAGCCAAGCTTGAAGTTCTGCTCAGGTCAGTGCGAGTGTCCAGTCACATCATCTGTAAAACCAGCATTTATATCAACTGATATTAACTGTAGCTGTGTCTATTTGCATTTTAAGGAGGGAATACTGTTTAAAAAACTACTGTATAACTAAAATAAAAACTGTTCAAGTCCTATATGTGTGTTATATACAGTATATATATACAGTATATATAAAATACAATAATTAATACTAAAATAAATAATTTGCCTTATGACTTGCCTTATTTAACTGGACCCATTTCAATTTGTAATGATTAATGCAGGGTTTTAAACAGCTTGAATTTGTTCTAAAATAAGACAGAGTCAACAAAAGATCTTTCACTTATTGTGTGTGTGTTTCTTTGTATTTACATATGCTTTGTGTGCAGGCGGACAGTAAGAAACCTGTCCAGAGACAGAATGGGTGTGCTTATGCGTCTGTCCCAGAACTTGATCTACGGTCTCTTTGTGGCCTTCTTCGTTATACATTTAGACAATGATGTCAGCAAGGGTGCCGTGCAGGACCGGATCGGCATCATCTATCAGATGGTTGGTGCTTCACCCTACACCGGCATGCTGAACGCTGTAGCGCTCTGTGAGTTCCAACAACACCTAACTTCTGTGTATAGGGGGAAAACAAAGGGGAAATTTTTACTCCTGGTTTCTGACTCCATTAATTTAACGTGACACATTTATTATTGTGCACAGCTTAATTTCAGGCAGCACCCATATATTATGCATTCTCCTTTATTACTAAAAGATCTACTGGAATAAGAAACTGGTTAGAAATTGAGTGAAGCAATAATCTTTGTCATGGTCAGTTTGTCAGAGTAGGTTCTTAGTCAAAACCAAAATTAAAAGATTACAGTATAGTATAATCTTTGTAATTTGTTAGGAGCGGTTATTCTATCTTTCGAACTGATTCTTCCATGCAATGTCTATAATGCAGCTCTGTGCTGCACTGGTTTGACACAACCAAATCTTGGCTTGCAGTTTTCCAACTGAATTACCTATATGCTGCAAAATAATGACTAGAATATTGGAGGAAAAAGATTAAACACACTCTAAGCCAAGATGTGCGTAGCAAATCCAGTTCTTTCCACAGTTATATAAGTGTGGGTGACATTATAGTTCATTTAACATCATGCCTCTGATAAAAACCACTCAATAAATAGCTACACGGGGTGGACACGATGACCTCAGAAAAATTCAGAAGAACATTAATTGCACTTGGACCGTCATCTGAATAAAAGTGATGTATTATCTTTGTTACACTGAATGTTTGAAACGTCTTTATCTAGGCTGTGTAAGCTCCCTTATCTCTTGCTCAGTAGGTGAAAAGGTTCTGCTCTCTGCAGTATTTTTGTTCCCTTAAGCAAAAATGTATAAAGTTCAGCTTGAATTTCACTTAGTGAAAGTGCCCAAGGGTTTCATTTGAAGTCCTTTAAGTGTGTCTTTTTGGTCAGAGTAAAATCTTGGGTGATATGTTGTTAAGTTAAGCTCAAGCAATAATATTATAAAATACAACAAATGCCAGTATAAACGAGGCTTTTCTATCAGAATAGTTTGATAAATTGCAAAAATGATTACAGAGAACTGTATTTTCTTGTCCAGTTTCTACTGTCTTCACTCAGTTAGAGAGGATTAGTTTTTCAGACGAGGGGGAAATGGGCTTTATTACAGTTGGAGCTCAATGAACCCTAGTACCTTTTACCCTACATATCTACCCACAGTACCTACAAACACTAGTCTCTTATAGAGACTATAAAACATTGCTTTATTATTGTATGATCCTTGACATATTGTTTTTAGATTTGAAATTTCCTACAATTTCTACTGGTGGTTTTACAAATTTTTACCATGTTTACCACTGATTATGTGACATACACTTTTGAAGCCAATACAACACATTTAGTTTTCATTTCAGCAGGAATTTTGTAGTTGAATTAATGTTAGAGAAAGTTATATACACATTAACACGATTGAGTAGAATCTATAATAACTTTAACTTTGTATGCAAGGCAGCAATATTTTAAAAGATAATATGAATAATCACATATTGATGATATAATCATGTTCAACCAGTGAAGGATATAGGCTTTACGGGGTAATAATCGGTTCCATGTCTTCCTGTGTTATCGGAGTCTAAAATATCAGCTTTAGGGCTTTGGCTGCCACCGATACTAAAGATTAGAGATGAGATAAAACACGGCACAGAGTCACACTAGAATTAAGAGATAATTAAAAGCACTCCATAAGCACCCAAACAGCCAGAGTAGTAAAAAACAGCTGGGTGGTTCCAAGAAATATGTTTACTGATTTATCTGGATAATCAAGAACATCTGATAATCTGGAACACAAAACACTATCATATAACTGAACTGGCTTCTCTGCCTCTTATAACAATGACATATTGAAGTGGCATAATACATATCTGTCTGGTATTCAACTTAATTCCTTAACACACGAAAGAAGGATTTTGGTGCATATTTCTACCATATTTATTTACTGCAGTATGTTATATCATGGGGTGTCTGCATATTCAGTTTCCCTCCTTGTCTTCTCCTTAACAGTTCCAGCATTACGAGCCATCAGTGACCAGGAAAGTCAGGATGGTCTATACAGTAAATGGCAAATGTTCTTGGCCTACATCTTCCATATCCTGCCCTTCAGTATCCTGAGTGTCATCATCTTGGCAACTTTCCTTTACTGGTAGGTGGCAAATGTATTTGGCATCAATGCAGCATGAGTTTTTTTGCATCTCTTGAATTAAACCCAACTTTGCACAACATAAACTCTTCTTTTGTCTCTCTTTTTTTTTTCTATCTGCTTTCATGTCAGGACTGTGGGGATGCATCCTGACTGCATACGCTTCCTGTGTTTCACTGCTGTAGTCCTGGTACCACATATTATAGGTTTGTTCATACAGTTAAGGGGAAATTTGTACTTACATGAACAAGCTACCAAGCACATATTCAGTTTTCTCCTCTTGTCTTTAAAGCAAAGTATACAAAGTACATAACAGGGCACATCTACTTTATCTCTATGATTCATGTCATATAACTATTACAACTTTAATCTTCACTTTGTTGCCAAAGCTTTGATTAAGAAAACCTGATAACTTTAATGTAATGTTTCCCCAGTTTATTGCATATAGTTGTATGCATTCACATGTTTTTTTTCCTTGTCCTCAGGTGAGTTGCTCACCGTGGTCCTATTAGGTGTGGTCCAAGACCCTAACATGGTCAACACTGGAGTGGCTCTGCTTAATATTGCAGGGATCATGGTGGGATCTGGCTTCCTAAGGTGAGACACTGAATGTGTTTTTGATTAAACAAATCTACACTACCAGTCATGCATAGAAACTAAGATGTTTTCATGTAAAGATGCGTCTTCAGCTGCGTTACTATCATTACAAAACGGTTTTCTAGTCATCAGTTATTCTTTAAAATTATTAAACTTGCATTAACAAACACAGCATGCTATAGAAAGACAGTACTAATGTTTGCTAATTATAGGCCTCTGTGGGTTTATGTAAATATTCCTTTAAAAAAAAACTGTTTCCAGCTACAAGCCATTTACAATATTAACATATCTATTAATCTGATCAGTTCGTTATAAAATCTGCCTTTCTTTCAAAAACATGGTAATTCCTATGTGTGCCCAAACCTTTGACTTAGTGTAAATAACTTCTTGACCGAACATAACGCAACATTCATTTCAGGGTAAATTAAAGTATTATAGTGGCTGCTGCTAGATTTTCAGAGTATGCTACTGGTAACACACCTTCCTCTCCTCTTTGGCTCAACAGAAGCAACCAGCAGATGCCCATGGTCTTCCAGTGGCTCAGCTACCTGACCTTCCAGAAGTACAGCTGTGAGCTGCTAATTGTCACAGAGTTTCAAGGACTTGACTTCACATGCAGTAGGTTGATAGAACAATCCTCTGTGTTCACCTACCATGAGAATGAAAAGGCCCATTATTGTAAAAACTTCACTCATTTATAATTTGCATTCATACAATGGCATGAATAATACTAACCTATTCCCTTAATAACTGTTAAAACAGTTTGGATAGAGTGGTATGTGGGTTTACATAAGCCTGTAAGAGTTTAACTGTTAAACTGGCCAAAGTGAAATGAAAGCATGGTGGAAAACCAGTTGGAATAATATAGACTAGGATTTTTCTATTAGTATTTCAATAGGTCCATATCACTAATTCCTAGTGAGATAATTAACTGATTATTTATTTATTTAGCTGTGGTTAAAGTACTCCACTTTGTGATCAAGAACATGTTTTTTTGTCCCTGTAGAAAAATCTAGCCCTTGGCCACATTTAAAATACAGCAAAAGTTATTTACAACTGATTAACAGTTGTTTTTAATATATTCCTCTATCAGTGCTGAACGTTATGAAGAAATAAAGATTACCAACAATCACTTATTTCAATCGATCAATTTTACGCTATCATTCTGCCAACAGTGGCTTTTTGAGCACGAGTTCAGTGTTCAAGGACACTTGACAGGCGAGACTGAAGTACACTCACTTGAAAGCTGTGTCTGTAAAACCAGATAATTGTTCCCTATTCATCTCTGATGTGTTGTATCATTGCAGATATTTCTAGACCTTTGCCAGGAGCCTGTCTGGTCACACATGGCAGTCAAATCATTGAGGAGGGCTATCCTGGCGCTCAGTCCCGATACATGCTTGACTTTTTTCTTCTGTACGCCTTCCTCCCTGCCCTCCTGCTGCTGGGAATAATCAGCTTCAAGATCAGAGACAAGGTTGTGCGTCACTAAAAACACAGATACATTTGTGGGAGCTCCCTTCCCTTTGAACAGGAAGTTGAACTAAGATGGGTTTTGATGTTGTATGATGTTATTCACAGAGGTTGAGGTATACTTCTATCTATATATATATATATTTCTGTACATGCACCTTCCTTTATGTTTTACAGACAAATATTGTTTATTCACACCAATGATACCAATACAATGAGTTCCTGTTTGACATTTTCTCAAAGGTACCAGTGCATGATGTGACTACATTAGGGCTAGTCTGTGCAGATCCTGACATTAAACCATCTCATATGAAAGCTAAACAACTGAGTGGGTCTAATCTATCAAATATACCATAAATACATCTTCTGTTTTATCTCTGGGTAGAGATGCACACATTAAGCCTATGGTTGTGGTTGAGTTTAAACTGGCTGTTTTTTTCCTGGGACAAACAATATTTGCACTATTTTCAGATTACATATACAAAGTGTTTGAAGCCACCTATATGTAATTTTAAGCTAAAACTGTAAATCTTCATCTTCAATAAAATGTTAATGCTGGTGTTAAGTTCTAAGCATTAAAATGTTGCTCATGAATGACTTAAATATGTGTCATAATGTAAAATTGTTTATTTTTATAAAGCGCATTTTATCATTATTACACTGTACAAGTTGTATAAACATAGAACAACTGAAATTAACAAGTAATGCAAAATATAAAATGTTTGTACATAAACATGTGGTGTATGTGTATGAGATCATAAAGCTGATTATCTCTCAAGTCTCCAGCTCCAGTCCTTTCCATGACTTTGCTACGTTTCTCTTGTACTGCTCCAGCTCCTGAAAAACAGAACAGTTGTTCAGACTTTTTTAGATTGAGTCATATTTGACATTACGTAGGAAGTTAAATATATTTTGTGGCCCCATTGGTAACATCTTTTAAGTTTTATTTGATTTTGATACACTAGTCTCAAACTGTGCCTTTTTTTAGGTAGGGGTTATGTAACATGATGAGATTTAATCATGGGATTAAGGCTAAATTTACAATTTGGGAAAGAGGTTAAAATGAGCATCGCACACAATATTTTTTAATTCAGATGAGCACAAGATTCTAGAAATGCTTTTGTTGTTAAATGTCCTGGATTATTCAAAGACAGCAGGACTCTCTCTTTGAGAAAAACAGATGCTTAGCTATGTGATATGAATGTAATGATACTACACAAAAGGCATAAACTTGAACATTCAGGTACATAAACTCATGTGTATCCACATAATTGAAAATCTTTTAAATTACATTCAAGGAAACAACCCAGTTTGCATGGCAGTTATCAGTTTTAAATCTGTCCTGACATGCATTTATGCCTGCTCAAATGTGTTTCTTTCTTATCAAGTGAAATGAACCTTCTGGAATTGGCTAGCCTGACCACTTATGTGATGTGCTGTCCAATGGGAGAGCAAGATGAGCAGCACCAAGCGAGAGTCAGCCCACGATATCAGTGCTGAGTGTGATTTGTGTTCAGAACTTCAACAGGTTACTGCAGTTCAAGTGCCAGAGTGGCACTCGGCGACTACTTATCTCTGAGTTTATAACCATATCATATTTTGTTGCCTGATAATACATATGACCATGAAAGAAACACTACTACATACAGGCTACTGCGGGACATAAGGTTACTCTAGAACATTACCCTTGTTTAAGACAGGTGTGGAGCAGAGTGACCAAGAGTCCAAGCATTCTTCTTATAAATTGTCAGTTCTGTTTGAATTCATCTTAGCTGGGAAGTAGAACAGCAACAGCTAAGTCCATTTATTTGTGCTTGTATGTGACCCTACACAGTAAGGTGCTGCCAGTGTGTATACGTTAAAATGAGGAATTATAAAAGCTTGAGCAGTCTGGAATATGTAGCTAAAATAATAAACAAAATATAAAAGTACAAAATGTGGAAATGCATCAATGACAAAAGTCTTCTTCACATCCCTCGAGATATTTTTATAAACTCTCATCTACTTCAATACTTGTTATTTGCCACCTATTGAAGTAGCAGCAGTCTGTCCAGAAATGTAAGAGAATGACATATTTTATCATTTTCACAAGTGTTCACAACTCACCTGGTCTTTCTGGGCTCTCATGGCATCAATCTGAGGTTCACTGTACTGTGGGTCTTTGGCTGGATCCTTTATTTCCTTTTGCTCACTGGGACCCTGCAAAGATGAGATTGGTTAGACGTACAGGAACACATTAATAATTAGAGATTACTGAAGCCCAAGTTCATGTATGTCATGTTTGCATGTCTATAAACACTAATACTGCATTTTACGCACACACACAGTTAATCTTTGGCGGTAATATCCTTTTTTTTATATTTATTAGTTTCCTAAAAGAAAAAATTCATTTATATAAGGTAATTTTGAAAAAAGGTTCACCACTGACTGAACTACCTCTTGGGGGAAGATGCGCTCGTAGACTTTCTTCCAGAGGTCCTTCGGGTTTTTGGCATGCAGAGAGCTTATGTCCATATCAGCAACAGGAGGGGAACCTACCACAACAATGGCATTATTTCATTCATTCATTCATTTTCTATACCGCTTAGTCCCCGCAGGGGTCACGGGGGTGCTGGAGCCTATCCCAGCCAGCTTACGGGCGAGAGGCGGGGTACACCCTGGACAGGTCGCCAGTCCATCGCAGGGCAATGGCATTATTTTAAACACAATATTTCACACCAGCAAATGTCATGGCTTCATAATCAGATGTATGCCTGAAAACACAGCATAGTAATTTTGTTTTCATTCAATGCAAATGCATTACTGCCTCTGGCCACTGCAAAGCGCTGTGCTCACCTATTTGGCTAAAAGAGTCAGAACCTGCTGGAATGATGAGAGGCTTGTTGGAGTCACAGGAAACAGTTTTCCTGATTAAAAACAGACCAAAAAAAAAAAAAAAACAAGTAGAAAATCAGTAATACAGTAACACGTGTAACAGTTACATTTTACACCTATACATCACCTCTCTATGATTCACTTCTTGAAAAATTGTTTATAGCAAAGTACATCTCACTGATTCAAAATGTTCGAGAAAAACATTTTGAAAAGTTGTAAAAACATAATTTCTTAGTGTCAAGATGATTTATTGTGAAATATATTTGAAAAATCAACCATATATTGGTGACATTGCTAATGTCAATATGGATTGTTGTATTGATAGTAGGACTATATTTTGGTGTACAATGTTTGCTTATTGTCCTCACCCTCTGTCCAGACCAAAAGCCAGGTGGGAGAAGAAGCTCTTGGTTTTTGACATTAGGTTCTCCAACCTGATGCTAGTGAACTGAAGTAAAATTTAGGCACGGGAAGAATTTTTTAATAAACAGATGCAACTGTGAAAGAAGATTTAAAATGTCAACACTGCAGCAAGTTTTAAGTTTTTATATAAAGTTTTTAAGATTAAATATAAATATATTGAATGTATAAAGAAAGTGCTTACAATGAGAGAGGCTGCGTAGTAGTGGGCAATGAAACGCAGTGTTTTACTAACCACTTTCTTCTTATCAGAGTCAAATTCCTGCAACACAGAGACAAACTCTCACTACTGTAACTACAAAATTATTACTAATCATTTCAACTGCTGTGCCTAAAACATGTTAAGTTATGTACATTAGATATTATTCAAAAGGGTGTGAAGCTGTGCCGAAATGTAATTTTTATACTTTTCTATTTAGATGTTTAGACTGAAGCATGTGTTTTACCTGAAAGATATCATACTTGCTGCCAATGATGAGCAGAGGAACAGGAAAGGGACTGATCAGCTCTCTGTCCTGTTGACAAATCAGCAAGATACATGGATAATCCCATATTGACTCTGGACCAAATATTTATCATTTCTGATAAAACAACAACAACAACGTATTACGTTACTGAAGTGATAACTAAGTTTGGGGAACAACTACAGTATACATTATGTTGCTCCTAGACTCGCTAGAGAATTATTTTAATAAGAGTTAAGCAAGCAGCACAACAAGCTGAAGTCTTACTGGATAGTCTTTAGGTAAGATACGCCCTGCAGGCATCTGGTGTTTAGCTCCTGCTCTGGTCCTTTCTGCTTGTTGTGCCTGGGAAAACACTTTGTCCAACTGAGCCTGTGTTGCCTGCAGCAACTTCTCCATGGTTGCCCACAGGACATTGGGTTTAGAAAGGTCCAGAATGAGGATGACAGAGAGAGACCTGGGAAAAAGCAGGAGACACGGAGCAGACGCAGGATGCATAATGGAAAGTCCTGCTACAGTAATGACACAGACTGTTTCTTTGAACTGTGAAAACCCCCATGAATGTGTGTAGGTGACACACCTGATGCTGACAGGTGTGATGGGGATCTGAACCAAGTCTGATAAAGAGGTCCCTCCTCCCAGCTCCCATAGGTGGGCTATGTCTTTGGGCTGAAATAGCAAAGCACCAGGCCATCAGTTTGACCAGGTTTTCACACAATGTCTTGATTGCAATATATATTATAAAGACATATGGTTTGAGATGTTTGCAACTTATCAGTTTTATGGTTTATTTGTCTTACTGTGTTGTGTCCTCGAGCTCGTCTTCCAAAAGTGTACTCCAGAGCCAGAGTTGGTTTGGACGGTTCATCCCTGGTGGATTAAACAAAAAGTATTTGTGCTGCAACACATTAAGTTATTAGTGTTCATTGCCTTAAACATAACCCAAACAGCTCAGGTCTGCCTTTATTCTCTGAGGAAGTCCAATGGGATGAAGTTAAAAGTTAAACTCCTATGTATCCATTACCCATAACAACTGGCATGATTCACTGTGTTTGGGTGAACAGCCTCCCTGAAAGGACCCTAGAGTTACTAATTTTGTCACTGGGGTTGATTACCTAGATTGCACTCACCTGTCGAGGCATCTTAGCAGAATGGACGTTTTACCCTGAAAAAAGCGAATGCTTCACAGTTACTATTAAAAACTTAGCAACGCTGCTTCCATTAGAAAGTATTACATTTACTGTCTGCAGCGACGAAGGTAAACATACCCCAGCCTTGCTGCCCATGAGAAACACGCTCCTTTCGTTGATCGGTTCTCCTCCGTCCTCCTCTCCACCTCTGCTCTCCCGACTCTGGACCTCCGCCGCAGCCAGCTCCCATAACGTGTCTGAGCTGACAAACACAAGACAAAAACGTCGTGCTGCTGGATATAATCGTTAAAACGTAACAACATGTGTATACAAAGTGATACTCACCTTATTTTTGACATTAAACTTGGCGTTTTATAAAGTCGACAAGCTAGAAATAGCACCGAGAAAAACAGTCACAAACGTTACCAGAGCAACGGCGCATTTTGATGACGTTGCTCGTAGTTTGTATTAGGAATTATGGGAAATGTAGTACATTCGTGGCCACTGTGGCGTTACTGCTTGTGGGAATTTTGCTATAGTAGTTCAATTGGATTTTAATTCATAAATATAATTTCAGTTGGTAAATTTCCCATGTTAGTATATTAAATCTCTTTCCATGTTAAAAAATAAAAAAAACATCTCTTTATACTACTGTAGTATTTGTTCAAGCATAGACCCGTTTAGTAAAATCTTTGCATAGGTGTTGTCTTAGCATAGTCTCATGCAAAAAAAAAAAAAGATACAGAGTTTTGTGTGTCTCTACATTTATTCTGTCCAAAACAAAACATATATTTTGATACTTGTATTTGTTTTTTTTTATTAAT
>OMLM01007293.1:0-21080 GCA_900302695.1 Helostoma temminkii | reverse complement strand
CCCCCCCCCCAGTGGAAACAAAATTAAGCACCTTCTGTATATACACTGATATGAAACAGTAGTACAAGCAAAATTTATAAAATAGGCAAGGAGCTTATTTTTAATTATTTCATTATTCCTACTTGCTGATGTGATTTCAAAAGTTTTTTTTGTATGTTGCCCATGTTTTGGGGCATTAATGGCATTAATTAAAACTAATTCAAGCAGCTCTTCCATGTTCAGGTTTAGTGACAGATAGAGAAAATGAAATTCATTGTGAGGTGACTCAAAGCATTAAAAGCCCATAATATCAACAATACTATTATCTAAATATAAAATATTTAAAGTTTTCTTTTTGCTCATCGTTGCTAGCTTAAAAACTTAGAAATGTAGAAAAAAGAAAAATAATTGGAAATCATAGGACACTTGAGTGGAAGTACTATAGCAAAAAGCTAAGGGCACAAATTCTCACAGGCCACGTCATGTTGGCCAAAAAAGATATGGCAGCAATGATTAAGCTAGTGTTTCATCACAATAAATAAGCCTTTTGAATCTTTGATTTGTTGACATTCAAAGAAAGGTGAACTGCAGAGGAGAGAGAAGCAAAACTCCATTAAAATTATATAAAATGACCTGCAATATCAAATTTTGCACATTGTTTTGACTGAAAATTATCATTGGTTTCCCAAAGGCTGTTACACTTGTGTAAAATATAATTCGGACACAGATACATAGGACTTGCAGAAAAAAAGCTCTATCCTGTACATGCTACTTAAGTGACAAACTCTGTATAACACTTTTTCCAAACATTAGGAGAGAAAAGGAGGGGAGGGAAAGAGTAAAATAAAGCATGAAGGGAGGAACGGTGAGCACAGAGATGGGGAGGCACTGCACATCTCAGTCAGTTTGAGAGTTGAAATTTAGTGGACGGACATCTATGAAATTATAAACATTTTCTACAGAAAGTTCTGCTTAATTTGCAAACTGTTTCAGACGTAAAGCAGGTCTGTTTTTGACTGCGTAGTTTGTCAGAATGGTTACTTAAGGCTGCTGAAATATTCTTTGCACTGAACAACAGCTAATAAATTATTGCAGTGTATTGATTCATCATAGTGTAAATAAAAAATCTTTAGCAAGTGTTATTTTACAATGCATTCTGTTTGTCTGTATACATCGTAGAAGGTGCCTTATTACTATTTGAGGGAACAAGGTGTTACACTGCTTCTGTCAAGGATGTGTTTTAAGGCATGTCCTTAGTGTAGGTAGGGTCCAGACACGTGGAGAAGGCAAGAGGAGAAGGCTGGAGATTACAGAGATCCGTCCACGGAGGGAGAAGCCAGGTAACATGTTGTCCAGTAAGCATGAATATTTTAAGGTTGAAAATCTCATAATCCAAATAATTCACAGGTCAGTTTGATCCATCCATAATGCATCAGTAACAGTTTAGCCTGTGGAGTCCAAAGGTCAGCTGAAAACACTCAACCACATCTGGTAAAACTTTTCCTAAATTTTGTTTCCTTTTTATCGATAATCTTCAGGAGAATTGAAATTGTTCTGTGAGAAAACTGTTTCTACACCTGCCTACTTGTTAAAACTTATTACCAGCCACCTGTGCTCTTATCTGGACTCATGTTTAATTCACATAACTTAGATTTCAAGGAAACTTGATGTTTATTTCTGTGCAATGGCCTCTTCCCCACTTGGCCGCATGCGGTTGAAGGGTAGTCCTCTGGCTCCTGTCAATGCAACACTGGTGTCTCGTACAGTGTCCTCTGTGCTGGCAGAGGAAGCCTGAACCCTAGAGGAGGCTGCTGAACCTCCAGGAACAATCTCTGGCAGCAGTTCTTTGGCTGGGGGCGCAGATCCAGGGCTGGTGGCAGAGGGGGAACTTGTTTTGGCTGTTTGAGGTTTGGTAGGGGTGGCAGGGCTGGTCAGTCCGAGGCTGGCGAGGGCATCCAGAGTGCCATCTGGATCTACCATTACATTAATAACTGAGGAAGAAACAGGGAGATAAAACAGTGTGTGGAAAGCTTTATGTGAAAGTTTGTGTTTTTACTGCCAAAAGAACCTTTTTTGTAATTAGTTTTACTGTGATTGCTGTTTGTCTAATGTTATACAAAAACAGCAAGACTGGTGAATACTGGTAGATGTTAAACAACAAATCCCATTCATTTAATAAAATACAAAGTATGTGTCTTAGATTCAAATCCTAAAAGACTGACGCCATTATTTTGAAAACTACCTTTGACTAATTAAACCATAAATGAATGCCAATATTTTAGAAATTGACTGCAAAATAAGTCAGTACACTCGTCATTAGTGATATTCCTTTTTTTTATTTTTTATGTCTGTATTTTGTTTCTTTATTGTTGTTGACAGATTTGATTCTTTTCAACTACTCTTTGAGGGGTTTTGTTGTTCTACACTTATCTGTAGAAAACTGCAAAGGCGTTGTGGCTGGATTCAAGTCAGGTGATATACTCCTCATCTTTCAAACCTTCTCAGACAGAGTAATCTTTTCATTTAGTGTTTAGAAAACTTGGCTTACAGCACAGGACCACCTCTGTGTTTCACATTCTGGACTATGCTGTCACTGTGGTATTGGTATTGGTACTGCCCAGGTCAAACATACAGGACCACTGATCCAAATATTTAATTTTGGTCTCATCTGACCTGAGAATGTATTGCTTCTGTCCATATTGGTTCACTTAGTGCACTTTTTAAAAAGGTTTTAAAAACAGAATATGCTTCAATTCTGTTCTTTCAAATACAGTAAACAACTCATCAGCTAGTGTAAAGCTTTTTTAACTGTGTTACAAATCAATATCTGACACATATTGTGGATTAGTAGCGTGTATTTCAAACTTTACCATTCAGCCCTAATCCTATTCACTATTTTGGCAACTTGTCTCTGACATATTCATGCCCTCTACCCTGGAGTGCAAATATAAAAGGATGCTGCATTTTAAATATTCACAGTTCTTAATCTTAATTCAAATAAGTTCACATTTGCTAATACGTGAAATTGAATTTCTGCTTTACCTTGAAGCTGTTTTTCAACTCTCTTCAGTTCTAGCAGAATTGAAGAAATGTCCTGCAGAGTGGAAAAATACAACACATCAGCTTCCAATATCACTACATTTGATGTGTCATCAACTATTTAGATAAATCAGTTTCTATACCATGTTGGATGTTTTCAGGAGTGGTATATCACTTTCCAATCGCAGTTTATTCTCAATTTCATCCCAGTTCCTGTCCTTATCCTTAAACAAAATCCTGGAAAATAACATATAACAGACAGCACACATGATTGTTCACTGTTGCTTTATGTTATTGTGAGAGATAGATACACTTTACATGGCTGCACACACATGGAATGTTATTATTTTACAAACCTGATCTTTCCTGCTGTTTTGTCGACAGAGTGTCTGATCTTAGTGGATAGCTGAGAAACTGAATGGAGCAGAAGGCTATCCAATACCGCCTGAAAACACAGACGAAAAATCATTAAGTGTGACATAAGTATGATAACCTGAAGCAGATTTTAAATGTTTGTGTTAAAGTCCACTTAAACGTATATTGTTTATGTCTTGGTCTCACCTCCTCTCGATTATAGGTGCGTCTTCTCAAAGCACGTGGCTCCAGACTGTCAGGAGCGCGAGGACGGAGCTCCACCGGCTTACCGTTGATTTCTGGTGCCTTATTAGTTGAAATCACAGGTGGGATCTTCCTGAAGTTGAGGCTCTCATCAAACACCCGATCCACCAACTGTTGCAAAGAGGCAGAGATGATAGAAAGAGAGAGAAAACAAGAGACGAATAAATATTTTTTAAATGAAGAAATTCCTTTCCAATTGTTACTTCAGTTTTACTGAAGAGAATTCAAAAAGGATGTTTGAGAAATAAAGGAATGATGGAATTGGTTGTGTCGAGCCTAAGCAGCCCAAAAGCCATAAAAAGTCTTCAGTACTGAAATAAGTAAATCTACTCATAGCCAAAATAAGGATGAACAAATCACAGAAATAAAGTGGAGTAGATGGGAATGTAACAAATCAATTCCTCTACAGCTACTGAAAACCACTTAGAAAACCACAGCGAAGCAGACATTTTTATCAGCAACACAAGACGGATGGCAAAAGTGCAGTGGAAGCACACACAGTAAGGCAGTGACAGAAGAAGAAAAACAGGCACCTTTCTCATGCTCTCCGGTATGTCTGGCTGCATGGGACGTGCAGGGCCTACCTCTTCCCGGGTGTCAATAGCAGATCCCGGGGTGGTGGCAGCAGTGCTAACGGTGGTGCTGGGTGCCGTACCAGACGAACTGACTGAGTCGATCTCACCAGCTACGTCGTGGATCTCCCGAGCCAAGATGGCCAAGTCCTTAGCCAGGTCCTGGCTGATCCTGCGCACACAGGGGAATAACCTGTTAACCATCAGACAGGGTTCTTTAGGACTCAGGGTAGAGATCTACATGAATACATGCAACCTACAGCGTGCACACACATATCCCATAATCACACAATTCAAGAGAAAAGTTAAGTCATTAAGAACACCTGATACTAAAGATTATATAGGTTAGTTAAAGATTAAATCCTTGTATCAGTTAATAGATCAGTGATACATCCAGATCAGTGCGGATGAATACCTGGCTATTTCCTCACTGTGCGCCGTCCAGTCCTTGATGTACTCATCTTGCTCTTTCATGCGATGTTTGATGTTGGATCCACCGGGACCTGGCACCAGGGCAGTGCCTGGGCTTGCGGTGGTACCGAGCCTTGAGCTGCGGTGTGGGATGAGGTGATGAGGCCGCACATTTGAGCGTCCTCCATGCTTTGGAGAATTCCGGTTGGAGCCAAACTCTTCCTCTGAGGTTGAGCCGTACTCCGGTGGCAGACGTCTCCACCTACTGCTGCTAGACACTGTGATGGTAATGGAAATACGACTGTTTAGTCAATATTACTGTACTTTATTCCAGTACAACATCAGTTATTCATGAAGTTAATAAATGAGCTTGTGAATATGAGAGGCCTTGTTATGGAAGTAGCCCCCAGCCAATCTTGCTTTGACAAAATCCAAATTAGTAACTCTGTATTTCTAGCCAACAATTTATGGAAATATTTTTACAACGTGAGATGCTTCAACTTCCGATAAAATATCATGCTTAGTGTAGGCTCAAATGAAAAATGGGGTTGATGCATAAGAGAGATGATGGTAGTGAGTTAAAGCATTTTATTTCATTATAACACAGTTTGTCAAGTTATTATCGATGAGAGCTGCAGGATGTTTCAAATAAAAAAAAGATTAAAAATATGTAAAAAAAAGCTCATCCACCCCAGGTAGCCACCAAAAGCATCCAACAAGTTGCAAAAGCCTTTGAAGAGCCAGGACATTTGATGTCACTTATTACGCTGCAGCATAATAGGACAACACAATGCTCTACCAAGAGTCAAGAGTAAAATGTAGCAATGATGTCATAACTAAAAATCTCCACAAGGTGGAGCACTGCAGCAAAACTATTTGCTCAAAGGTTTTTCAGTTTGAGCTCCAATTTTTTTAACAGCAGCAGTGTGGGTAGAGCATTTGGGTGTTCATCACAGCATCACTTGATGGATTTAAAAGACACACATAGTTAACACTGCAACATATGCTAGAGCTGGGTCATCATGCAGTACTTTAGCTTTACTCACATTTCAGATCAAGACACACATTTTCATCTGAAAAGTATTCAAAACAAATAAAAAAATTCCATTGCAAAATAGAATGTTTGCTCCTTAAGAAATTAGCCTTACTATTTATTCTTTAAAGTTTGCTTCACCTTTTAACCATTTGGATTTTGAGAATCCAAAATCTAACGCAAACAACGTACTTTTCTTTTCATGAGCTTGGTGGCGATTTCCATTGCTGTGACCCAGGTCTGACACACAAATACACACACACACACAGCCCTACGAAGTCTCTACAGTTTTGGTACAGTACCCATCAGCTGTTCTTCTGCTTCACAACCCCCAGGCTCAGGCAGTGAGCTCTCTGAATGATGAAAACCAATGCACAAGAACATCACAACACAGTGGAAATGTAACAGACTAATGTTTACACACTGACACAGAGTGATTTATGCAGTGATGTAAACTTGTCGGACTGGAACCATACACTTTTGCAAAGAAAACTGCATACACTGGACATTGGATTTTCCCCTCCCTTGTTGCACTCACCTGTGGGTGAACAGTATCCAGATGTAGCCTTAGTCTTGGTGTCATTCAGTTTAGACACGCTGTTGGCCCTCATCCTGGGTGTCAGCCTACTTTCTGTGGGTGTTGATGAGCGCAACCCCAGACGCAGAGCAGTCTCAGCTGACAGGCGTTGTGAAGAGGTGGAGCTCCGGGTTACTGTACACTCTGAGTCACTGCGAGCTGATATGGAGCCAAGGCGGTTCCTACGCGGCTGAGCCAGCATGTCCAACCGTGACATTCCCTTCCGACCAGATGGTGGCTTGGAGGTGGAGCTGGTGGTGGACACCTCAGAAGCCACAGACACCCTGTCTGCATCAGCTAGATCAGTATCAGATGTATCCCCAAGTCGGGCCCGACGGAGAAGGGAGGCTCTCGTGGGCCTTGGTTGCGGCAGGGAGGCCTGCTTGCTCAGGGAGGATGCTGTAGCTGCCTGAACAGTGCGGCTGGTTTTGGTTGAACCACTGGTAGAGGCCTTAGCAGACCTGCTATCAAGTTTGGAATGTAGGATGTCATCAGAGCGTCCATGTGCTGAGTGCCCCAAAGGCCCAGAGTAGGTCTCCTGGTCTGAGGAGAGGATATCAGAGATGGGGAATGACGAAGTGTGGTCATCATCAGTGAGATCCAGAGAAGGCTGGCGTGCTCTGGAGGAGGAAGTGGATGGCTGAACAGAACGACGGGAATCAGTCCGGCTTGTTGTCTCCACAGTTCTTGTTTTCGTCTTCCTCTCTAATCGTTCACGAGCACTTGCGTTAGTGACACTGGCTTTGGAAGCAGTGCTCATGTTGCTCTTCTCCCGGTGCATACTGCTGAGAGAACGTCGTTTCTGCACACCACCGGCTGCTGCTTTTCTCTCTGCCTCTCCAGCTGCGTGACTAGCTGTGCTGGCTGTGTCCACATCTGATTCAGGAGAGATGGAGTCGGTCCGAATGGGAAAGGCAGAGCCTGAACTCTGAGCTGTGATGCCAGTTTTACTACTTTTCTGGTCTAGTTTGTTTTCATCTCTTAGTTTGGCCTCCAGGAATGCCATGACAGCTTCAGTGTCCTTCAGGAGCGTAGCAGTATCCATACTGCCCACAGAATCACTGCGTTCACGCCCATTGCTGCCTCTGTTGATGCGTGGAATAAGCTCTGCGGGAACATTAGCGCTGGGCTTCTCAATAGTGAAGCTGCCCTGTCGCACTAGAGGCTTCCCAGACTTCTCTGCTTCTCCTGCTCCTCCACCTCCTCCTTTCCTCTCCTCCGACCTCCTCCTCCGCTCAGAGCTGCTAGACGTTCTGAGGGGAGTCTTGGATGGAGAGGAGGTGGAGCTTTGTTTCCGTTTACTCGTCATTTCACTGTCATCCATTGGAGTTGGGCACTCCCCGTCTCCCTTGTTCTCTTTTTCCTGTGGTTCAGTGTCCTGTTTCTCTCCAATCTCAGACCTGAGAGCTTTGGTGCTAGATTTAGAACGAGGGTCATCCACAGGAAGCTGAGGAAGGGTCCGACGCTTACGGTCAGTCAAACTGGAGGAGGATTCACCTCTGCTGAGGGATGCACCAGATTCAAAGGCATCAGCCCCTGCTAAAAAAGAACAATCTTACATGAGTTAGTGGATTACATGATTTAACAGCACATTGAAGTGGCTGATTATGTGTTCTGCTTTTAGTAGTTGTGATTTTTTAAGGGAATATGTATTTGAAAACTCTGAATTCAATTAGACTCAATATTTAATTTAGGCCGATTCATCATTCTTTGACAGTAAAGTGACTATGTACCTCTCTCTTTGTGTATGAAAGCGGCAGTCTCTGCTCCTGATCCCTCTGGGTCTGTCCTCGTGTGACTGGCAGTTAGAGAGGCCCACTGGGACACCCAGCTCGAGTCACCAGGAAGAGCCTGAGGGGACATGAGAGGGGCATGAAGTGACAAGAGAATAACAAACAGCATGAACAAAAATGGATACAGGAGCAGTTAATATTAAATCTGCCACATATATATATATAGTACTTATATGACAAAACTGACATTTCAAATAATGAGGGAAAATGCTGCCGTCATCCTACAAAAATGTAAAGACAAGCATCAAATTTTCATTGAATATATAAATGGTATAAATTCTGTTAGTGCTCATATACACTGCCCCCTCCTTTTTTGAAATTGCCTGGAGGGATATCTCTCCTCAACTTAGCATGATCTAGGTCAATCTCTAGAAGGCCTTGCCTACTCCCAATCTAAGGGAGTAGAGTGATCACATCATGCTTGTGACCATGACTCATTATGAAATAAAGCAACACATGAAACTGGACAAATAAGCTGCTGAAGCAAGTTTTCTACCTCTTTCCCTGTCTCTGTCTCCTTTGCTTTTACATCTCCTTTCAGGTCTGACAGAACAGAGGAGTCCTGGTTCTGCTGCACACCAAACACCTACAAGTATTTGAAAAGGACAGAAAAAAAACTGTAAAATGTGGCAAAGAAGTATAATAAATTTATTTCACAGGGCATATTACTGTATGTATAGTATATAGCTATACTGTCTAGATAGCCTTTATTCTGTATGCATGTCAGTACTGTAGCACTCTTTGAAATTTAAATTAAATGCTCTCAGGAGAATATATATGATATTATTCTAGAGTCATTTCTATCAACAAAAGTGAACTGGACATGCAGGATAAGATACTGCTGAATTTAAGCACTAATCTACACTTGATAATTGAGTACCATGGAAACAGACACACACACACACACACACACACACACACAAAAGGGAGGGAGAACATGAGCAGACATACTGTGAGCTACATGCCAATTAGTGTGTCAGCTAATTACAGGAATTAACATAACACTTCCAGTTTTGAATGTAATGCACTCAGACTAACACTGACTAGAAATACACCCTATTAATTATAACACTGCTCCTCCTAAGATAACACGTGCATACGACATATATGTGCCACTGTAAGATGTCATTTAGTAAAGTTTAAATTATACCTATGTAACTTTTACAGACAACACTTTCCTAAAATTAAGTACATACGTCCCCAGTCCCAACTTCTAAATCTGGTAAGCCACAATTAAAAAGACTAGTGAATTTCTGCTTCCATACCTACATTGTTTGTTTTCTAGTATTTTTAGCCCAAGCCAGTAAATCTTACTCTGAAACTAACATTAAGCCATTTTTCCCTTTCAGACATGCTTTCTGCAACCATGAAAGAGCACAGTGCCAAAGGACAGGGGTGGCAGTAGAGAAGTAATGATGGTTGTTCAGCCTCCCTGGAGGATCTTTTAATAAAACAGGGCAATGTTTGATGGAGCAAGTCTTTCCAGGCTATTACAGAAGCATTAGGTTTACCAATGGGATAGAGGGGATAGAGTGGTGGTCAACCAAGGTCTCAGAGAGATGATAGCTTTGTTTTAGTGGCAACAGCACAAGCCAGCCTCAAAGGGCTTAATAAAACTGCAAAACACATAGGTAATAAAGAGATTAATCTGTTTGTGTGTGGTCAAATACTTCTCTTTATAGTTACTGCAAACTAACTTAAAATGTTGTTATTGTCATTCTAATTGCTACTTTCATGGTCACAGAAAGCACAAAGGAAGCACAAAGACAGAGGTTTTATTTCCTTGAGAAGAGACTTCTGAGTCAGTCACTGTCATGTGAACTTTAGAGCCTATGGGTGAAAAAAGAAAACACTAGTTCTCCAGATAACCTCCATATCAACTTTTGACATGAACATGAAGATGATTAGAAAAACTAAATGTCTCTCTGTTATAGTTACTGTGTAACTATAGCTGCTTTTAAGGTAACTGCATTTTATTAGGTGTGATAATAACAATAATAAAGCAAAGAACAAGTCCAACAGAAATGACCATGTTTGTCACCTGAAGTCTGTTCAACTGTGACTAAAAAAACATAAGTATATAACACATAAAACAAACACATCCATTAATTAGTTAAAACTATAGTATTACACCAACAAGAGAACAGGGCCATAGAGCATTCGCTTTGAGTGAAGCTGTTCACTTCTGTAGGAAGTGAATCTGGATTTTGTTGCAGTATTGTGTTTACCTGGCCATCGTTAGACATAACCAGAGTCGGCAAACTGCATTTTTTATTACAAACTGGAAGAGGTGTTAACTTTGAAGCACAAATTTCCCAAATGTTGAAGTGCTGGAATTAACATGGTGCACTCAAGACAACGTATTGTGGTAGGTGAGGTAAAGGTAAGAAATTATTCTACATGTGCATATAGTTGATCATCTGGACATTTTTACCTTGTCTATCATACGCCTGGCCTCCTCTTCTTCTGGGTTCTTGTTATCCAGTTCGATAGTGTAGGTCCCCTTATCACTGTGGTCATCCTCAGCTTCTCCTCCAGCTGTGCCCGGACCTCTCCCCACAGCTGAAGCGTCCTCACTGGGGCTGGTGGGGCTACCCGTGGCAAGCCCGGTACTGACTGAGCTCCGACCGATACTTGGGTCCTCAGACCTCTGTTTGAGAAGCACGCGGGCAGCTGTAGGAGCACCTACCGCCACTGTGGCAGGTATTGGAGCCTTACCTAGTGGAAATAAATACAAAGCAGAAATACAAATATATGAAATTTACGTGTAACATGCTTTCACACAGGATCACAATAGCTATATTGTATCTACAACTCTTGTGAATTTAAATGTTTTATCAGGTACATGTGTGTGTTTGTGTGTAGATATAATGTTTATTTTGTTTTTCTTTTGCCATGTAAAGCACTTTGAACAGTTTTTGTGAAGACTCAAATTCTTTCACAGAAGGGGTATGATAAAATGTATAATGATAATAAATCACACTTATTACCTGAATCTGAGGCTATAGTAGCAGAGGTGGAAATGCTGAACACTTTGGGGTGAGGTGGGGGTTGAGGACACAGTCCTTCCCCGCCAGTGCCTCCCCCCAGTAGGGGTGCAGTCTGGGAAAATGAATACGACCGACGTTTGCGAGGGTTTTCCTCGTCGTAGAACTCGATCATGAAGGCAGTGCGGGTACCTGCGGTTCTGGTCCCACTCACTGTTATGTTCCCAACTCCTGCTCCTCCTGCTCCTGCTCCTGCTCCTCCCACCTGGCTGTGTGATGCCTTTAGACGCTCCTCAAGGGCATTGCGGCGATTGGCAAAACGCAAACCTAGGCCATTCTCAGAGTCACTCTGGGTGCCATCCTCATGCTTGCTGCCTATGGGGAAACAAAAAAATAACTTTTAAGATAAAGACAAAATAATCAAAACATCCATAAAATATTAAAATATGTTACTAACAGCTATTTTCAGGAAAGGGCTTATGTTCCAAAGGCAAAAATGTAATCATAATGTACTATAGGTATGTTTATACTACTACAGCAGCTGAGGCTCTGATACTATAACACTACTGATACTAGGGATGTTACATTGGTCAACATTCTTAAATCCATATCATAACATGTATACAACAGTAACATAGCAACAGACAGTTTGTGGCCATGCATAATATAGTAAACAGTATGAAGTCAAACACTGTGTGTGGTTGTTGACATGTCTGCTTAAATTAAGAAGATAAGAAAGAAGAAATAAGAAGAAGAAAAAAATATTCATATAAACCACAGCAGACATCTTTGTGAAAGCACATATAGTGTGGAAATAGCAACAAGAAACAAATGTTTGTTAAGTATTGCAGCCAAAATGAATATCAATAAACTTTCAGCTCTTGCCTGATTCTAATCATTCAACTGTCAAAAACAGACCGTAAACACCCTTGCTTACCTACCACATTACTGCTATTTCTACATTGTGATCAGTCTGGGTCGCATCACCATGTCCCTCAGTGCAGTGCAATGACATTGTGCCACACTAATCCAGACATGCCACCCACACTGTTACTGGCCCTGCCTACTTCACTTGCAGTGGAAGAGAGCAGTAAGGGGGAGGGGAGGAGAACATGGAGGGGAGGCTGAGATGAGGCTGGATGTGATTATGTAGTGGTGGAGAAAGAGCTTCAGGGAAGGAGAAGGAGGGGAGTAAAAAACAAAAAGGGGAGGCTATGTGGGGAAGGAGGCTGAGGGATGTAGGAAAAGAGGATAGTGGATGAGAAAGTAGATACAACTGGAATAATAGCATTTTTAACTGGTGTCTTACATAGGACACAGCATACCGCCACTAGAGCTGACACTGACACAGTTAACAAGTCAACAGCTAGTGGGCCAAGATATAAAAGAGAGGAAGGGAAGAAACACCACATGAATATTTGTGATGTAGTCTTGTGATGACCACCTGAAAACACTTCCACTTCACACATCACATCACTTTACACAGCTTCTGTTTTTGGAAATGCATATAGTATGTCTCATTCTTTTTCCGAATTCATAAACACAAAACGAAACTACAGTATAATATTAATTTATACTAGAAAATCACTTGAAATACAGAGTATAGGCTAGATCTATCACAGTCCACTAGTAAATCAGTTAAATTGATCAGTCTTATTAAATCAGCACATGTAATATTTTTGAATGTTTACAGATAAAAAGTAAAGTAAGAAAATGCTGCAGTGAATTTATAACCAATAAAAATTTTGCATTACAGCCACAAGGTGCAAAAGATAAATAAGGGCTAGGAGTAGATTGTGTTAAAAAAAACAAAAACAAAAACAATTAAAAAACAAAAAAACACAATGCTCCTGCCGCTGATTGGACTATAGTAGCATGCCTGGGGACTTTGAATTAGCGTGATACTGTTTGATACTGACCGAAAGTCAAATACTGTATGAACACATAAAGAAAGTAAAAGGATCCATTGACCTGTCATGGTTAATATTGTTTAGCCTGTAAAAGCTATTGTATAATGTACAGTATTATGTGACACTGGGGAGCATTGTCTGTCAAGTCTAAGGAAGAAGTCATATCGCTGTTATAGTTAAGTCAATAGGTAATGTATGTCTGGGCTTAAAATTTATAACCAAAAGTCAACCTTAGAATTGGGGGGTATAGGGAGTATAAACAAATATCATATGTAGTTGAATTATAGGAATTGTGGGATCTAATATTTTTGGAGCTATCACTCTGCCTCTCCCAAGTCCAACTTTGAATATGAAATTAAATTGCTGGGACCCTTTAAGTGCTGTTTCTGCTTTAGGGTATCTCTAAAGCTAAATGGCCTGGGGCATTTTCCTGCATCTGTACACTTTATGTTCAATTTACCACCATGATTTCACATTTACTAAAGCATACATTGCATACATTTTATTCATATAGTTCAAGCATATACCTAAAACACATAAACATTCAGGGAACAGGAAAACACAACAGCAGCACAGTACAGTAGCTTGAGCAGATTAGCACATAAGCAGAGAAAGAAAGGCAGGTCTTTGCTGTTTGTGCTCCAGACAAAGAAGCTGTTGCAAGGGCCAGAGGAGAACAGAGATGTCTGTAAGAGTTCAGTGCTCTGCCCTGCTTGCCCCACCATGACTCACAGTGGAGCTGCACTCTGCCTCCATGCTGGCTGCACGTATGCATATACACAACTGTGCACCCAAACCAACAATCAGACAAACAAACATGCAACCCCAAACATTTACAGCACAATTCGTGTGTAAGCATCCAGTACAGAAGAATGAAGTTCAACCCTTCTAATATATTATGCCTTCACTTCTACAGTGAGTGAATATCCATTGTACATGAAGTGCTTGTAATGGAAAAACACAAAACAACCTTGCAATCTTCATAGCACTTCAGATCACACGAGTGGCACACTGATCAGAATCACATATTGGCAAGGATAATGAAATAATATGCACATGACAGTTCAAATTACAGCACTGCTTGAAATAACAGACAGTATAAAGCATCCACTACATTACTTCCTACTGCAAGAAGAAAAAGACTCACCTTGATTCTTATAAATCAAACGGTTTAGCTCAGTTGCCTCCTCTCAATTTCCTTGTTAAACCTCTGCCTCTCAGCGCCTGGTACCTCTATGACACACCCAGAGCACATCTCACATGCCACTTCTTACACATGCTGCACTGCTCGTCTGCAGATCAGTGCCGAGCATGTCTCAAAGACATACATGCAGCCGACACAGACTCGACGGATTTCAGCAACATAAATTTGCATGTGAGCAGCACTTGCTTCACACATGCACTCAGTCAGCACTGACATGCATGTCTCACACGTGCTCCTGCAGCCTTCACACAAGGAGACACACAGATGCTCTCTCGTAGTTTTGCTATTTGTAACTGTATGCCTACAGTCTCTCTTTTCCTGCCACCATTTGGATCACTGTTACTATAACAACTATCCACCAAACCCTGCTCTCTCCTTTTTCGCTACCTCCCTTTCCGCTTTCACTGCAGTCCAGGCAACAAGCCTCTCTGCCTCCACTCTCTCTCTTCTTGCTTTTCTTTGTCCAATCACCTTTGCTGTTATTGCTGCAAATGCTGCTCTCAGCATTACAGTGAAGTGTATCTGCTTTTTCACACCTCATATATCCACAGTCATCTTAAATAGATTGTCCGCATGCCCTCTATACATCCTTCAAGTATCAATCAGCACAGTGGGAAAGGCTGCAATGTCTGTCAGCCAGAGAGTCAGTTAGCAACATAATTATCCATTAGGTGAGTAATTCTATCAGTGAGTTGACATGCATATAGTACTAACTGCATCTAATGAATTAGCTACCCAGCATTCCAGTCCAGCCTCACAGATTTACATTTTCATCTGCTCCTGCCTGTTGGTTCCTCCCCAGTACATGTCAATAACATAATAAATTGGCTTCCATTTAATCAACTCATGACCAGCATGTAGTTTACCACAGCTTAGCTTTAAACTTAAACTCTCTTTATTGACAGTACAAAGCCATGCACAGCCTTGCCAAGCCATTCTCACAAAAACCCCTGGCAGCAGGAACCCACTCAGCAGTTGGCTGCTTGCTGTTAAAACGAACAAAGAAACACAGAGAAGGATGCAGTTTATATATCTCATACATTTACCCATAGCAACAAACCCACAGAGGTACACAGGTTAGCTTTAGACAATACAAAACAGAAATTAAAACCAAAAGCTACATCTAAGGCATTAACTGAGGTGTAGAATGTGTAACATGTCTGTTAGGGGTGAAAAAGTGAAATTCAGGGGGGCGATGTAATATGCTACTCATGCTAATCCTTGTCATTGGCTGTCAGAGCAGTAGATTAGTGTGTAAATGTTTCTGTCTGCTAGCTGCTACTAGCAGATACTATACCCTGATACTATACCCAGTGTAGACTGAAAAAAAGAGACTGTATGGCAATATTGAGGTATGCCATTGGCAGTTAAGCGATAATTCTGTGAAAATAACTCATCACTCCAGGGGGAATATCATTATAAAGTGTAAATGAAGCTAGTAGAAATTACCCTGAAAGTACAAAACCAGAACAGAGTACATCAAAAACCATTTATACAACTTGCATCATTAAACAATCTCTACCTTTTAGTCTTTTGAGATGGACTGGTACATCACTCTTGATGCTTTTGCTGTCGTCTTCTGTTGACTCACTGCGCACCAGAGTTGGGTCATTATGGGCCAGCCAATCAGCCACCTTGCTCTCAGATGCCATCATAGCTGCCTGAAGTGTGCTAAGGTCTCGACCTGCCGTGCATCCGCTTCCTGATCCGCTCTTTTTGGAGCGAGATCTGTGGTGGTCAGATGTGAACTTTGACACATGATCTTTAATGGTGACCTTCCCTGGAGAGGTGTTGTCAAATTCTATGGTGAAAGAGGCGTGACCTTGAGCTGTGGAGGAGACATTGCAGTTTTGTCAGCTAGTGTCAGCCAATACTGCTAAAAATAAGGCTGCTACGTGAAGCACTTTTTCAAAAACTGTAAATGTATAAATGTAACTTATTGGTATAATCAAATATATAGTAGACCAAAGCAGCCAATTTCTGTTGATTAACATCACTTTATACCATAAGAGGATTATAAGATCAAAAACATTTCTCACAAAGATCAATCTGATGGAACTCAATAGAGGTACTTAAATCATGAAATGTACATAAATCATACGAATACTTGTAGCCACCTGTAGTGGTATGAGTGTGAGTGCTCTCTGTGTCCTTGGTAGGAATCTCATGGATGCCATTATTGGCCATATGATCCTCCTTGGTTGGAATCTCAAAGTAACTGGAGTCATGGGCAGAGGATGCATGAAGGCCGTCCTCTTTACTTTTCTCCCCTCTACGCACTTCTTTGCTGTCTGAGTTTAAAAATGTGTGAAAAAGGTTAGGGTTAAAAAGATTAATGAAGTATAATGTGTGTAAATACTATTCTTAAAACTTCCACTTCTATTGCATACAGCATGACTAGTACAACTACACAATATCATTTCTTAGACAAAATATTCTATCTATAGTCACAAGACCAAGGCCAAAGAAAAAGATGAATCCTAGCTTGCTTTTCAACAGATGCAAGTGAAAGGTCAAGCTAGGCCCCATGTGGGCCAATTCAATCCTGCTCTGTTTTTTTTTGCAAGTGTGCTCATCATTTATCAGAATTACTGTCTCCTTCTGGGAAAGCATGCAGGCCTACAATACCACGTGGACAGAAGTACACGGTATTATCACTGTCTTTCACGCTCTCCTATAGACACAATCAGAAATATAAAAAAAAAACTAAGTCACTCAGGACAAGATGTGTTTGTAGACTTCAGCATTATACATATATATATATATATATACACACATACATATATGTGTATACACACACACACACACATATATATATATATTTATATATAATATGCAGCACCTGCATCATCAAATTATCAAACACAGCCCCAGTGGGATCTGAATAAGATAAATTATTCTTTCACAATTAGAAGGGCCATCTGCTTCAAGTTGGAGAGCAAATGTAACAACATATGGCAATCGACTATAGGAAACAAAAAACAGAAACTGACTCTGGAGAATATAATCGTTAAAAACACTGAATGAATTTGTCATGAGTAATACATTTTACAAATATAACTGTGCTGCTCGAGGATATATGAGACAAATCAGTTTCTTCCCAGAAACAGAATCTCAGACTCAAATGGTGCTTTGTTATCAGTTTTAGACAGGAGCTAAAATAAATTAAGAACTAAATTTGATAAAATCGTATAATTACACTGTTCATATGTGTAGCATAAATACTGACTAAGACAATTTTACAAGTTCTAAAAGTGGCCATATAAAAATGCAATAAATGCCATATCTTACTGTGTCTGCTACTTCTGCAAATTATTATTAAACAACTGAACTTCCTGCTTCTCACACATGTAATAAGTGTGAATACTGTCAGAGCTTCCACTGATGTCATTATACAGCAAGTCACATGGTTTGTCTAAGAAGTACCTGTTTTTCAGAGATGTTAAGAGTTTGATAAATAAGTTTACTGCCTTCATTTTAAGGCCATACAAATCAACTGTGCTGCATGTTTTAGTTTTAAGCTTATCATAAACATAACATTTTTATGTTTTAAAATAATGTTCTCTCTTAAGAAGCTATTAATAAAAAGGCTACAACAGACATAGCATTACAAATGAATGGAACCCTACAATATGGGCATTCAACACACAAAACGCTTTATTGCAAGAGAAATAGGACTGAAATTAAAAGTAGAATAGACTCAAAGGATCAGGTACATAAATGTCAACACAAAGTTGATTCCAATTTGATGTCATTTACCAGCTCCATTAAACAAAGTATACAGAATTGAAGCAATACTTACTGGACAATTACAAAATGGTTAGCTAATGATCACTGAAGCGAAGAGTGAGAGAGTTGTCTGTTTGAATGTTGTGGGGGAGCTGGTGCAATGGCGTAACCCAATCAGCCAGAGTGACAATACACATGGAGGGGGGAAGGAGCCTCTGACAACACAGGCTATTCACCGAAAGGAGAATAAGACACACACTAAACTTAACTGACACACACATACGTGCCACAAAAACAAACACACACTCAAACAGAACAGTTTCCTGCCCTAAACCTTTGCCTGTTTCACTTCTCTATCATTCATATATCTGATGCCTAACAGTTTAAACATGTAAACTGATAAGATCCTCTTTTGATGCTGAGGTCCATGTAACCTACTTAAATACAACGTGCAACATACCCTGAAGCATACAACTTCACATAACAAACTAAATCACAACATCCATTCAGCACAATGTCTCAAGATCATAGCTCAAAGACAGTAAAACGCTTTCCACTCACTTGCTTCCATGACCGAAGTAGCCAATCCCATTCTTTTTTGGAGAGCTGCCACGCTTACACAGATTTACTCTAAAATGCATCCAGAATGAGTCTAATCTCACTCTAACAGAAAAATGGTTTGCTAAAATCCACAGCAAAATCTGCAAGGTATAACATATTGTGAACTATTATTATAACTGCAGATACACAAAGTATTCCCTTATAGGCTAGTGAGGATGCTCCCAGACAATTCATCCAGATGTGGTGACAGATTTGAGGATTCTTCAGTCTGCTTCAGTCTCTGTGTATGATTAACCTCCCCCCACTCTGTCTGACTACACTGGTCCACACAAAAAAAGCCTGGCACAGACTGATTTTGCACAGCTGAGCTGTTTTACTATTGGTGTAGCCTCTTATCTTGTTACTTCGACTATCCACCACCAGTTGACGGAATCTCCCCAGTCCAACAGTCACTATACACGAACATACTGTAGGCAAACAGACACACGCACATACAAAGCCTTTGCATGGACTTGGATATACACAAGTATCCAAACACACAGTCTGGCAGGGCATTACAGCTTAAACATAAACATAGCAAGTAAAATGAGCTAGAGACCATTAGGATCAACCTACTGTTTTAGTACTAAGATAAAATCATCTGCACTGCATGATTCAACTTGGCTTTACATTTCATCTATGGGCTATAGCATACTATTATTACAGATTTTATTTATTTTATTACAGAGTTAATATTATTATTACAGAGTAATAAAAAACTACTACACAAGCTTTTATCTAAAGAAAACATGTGGCTATTATAATTTAAAACCAAAAGCACAAACTATAAATTTCAAAATACAAAATGTTTATTCAAACAGAAATTGTAAAATTCTCTTTTCAACATTTAACTCTTTACAACAATTAACCTTCTACTATGTGTGTCCTGAAGAAAATGTACTTCAGTCTTTACTAAACCAAAATTACTACAAACTCTATAATAAAATCTGAAAAATACAGAAACTGCATCTGACAATCATGCAGCTGTTGTGTTGTTTTGGCAATATGATATTACCCCCAGACATATTCACTGCAAACATGCATCTCATCATTTTCTGAACTGCACTTGATTACTGTTATGAATACAAGATGTGTGTCACGGTGGTCAAAACTTTAAAATTGGAATATTTCCTACCTGAAAGGGAGCCGTCATGTTTTTTGGTGGACGTCTTGCTTTCCTGTTTAAAGGAGTTCTCATCATCTGCGTCCCCATCCCCCCACCAAGAAGGCTGCCCATACAGAGGGGTCCCACGAGGCAGTGCTGTAACATCCCCTGGAACAAACGCACACATGCAGACACAGTTTAACAAATCCCTGCAGGAAGTGCAAATTTTATTGTAGTTTAACTGTGGCCTGTCATATTTAAAATGTTTATTATGTGCTTTATATGTTCATCCTCTTAACTGTATGAGATACCGTATATTGTGTGTAGCCACAAAATGAACCCGGCTGTTCTTTGTGTATGTGTGTGTTTGTGTATTAATTCCCCTCTAGTCAGGTCTTGCACCACTGACCTATTTTAGCCAGAAGGCTGGGCACACACTTGTATACACCCTCTCTATCATGTGCTCTTTCTCAAACAAATGAAACAGGGACTTTCTGTTTGATGTAGCCTTCTGAATGAAAGATATCAGGAGATGATTGCTTTCTTTCACCTACATGACATTGCTAAAATTCAATTTTTTCTGTCTGTAGCAGATACAGAGATTTTAATTCACGTTTTTGTGTCATCTAGACTAGATTACTGTAATGTTCTGTTCTCAGGCTTACTATGAGGCTTCATATTGTCCAGAGTGCTGCAACCAAATCCAGAAAATTTGATCACATTACACCAGTTTTAGCTTCCCTCCACTGGCTCCCTATTAGAGTCTGATCAGACTTCCTCCTGATGACTTATAAAATTTTAAATAGACACGCTCCTTCATACCTGCCTGATCTTTTTAAACCTTATATTCCATGACGTGCAATATGCTCTCAGAGTGCTGGGCTATTGTCTATCCCCAGGGTTAAAAAGAAGTCGCTGGTAGCAGGGCCTTCTTCTACCGCACCCCCCTGCTCTGGAATAACCTCTCCATTGACATCAGACAGTCTCCCTCAGTAAAGGTCTTTAAATCTAAACTTAAAACACATTTATATGCTCTAACTTTCAATTAGTGACAGACCTGTTATCAACCCATGGCTGGTAGGTTGGGTTCCAGTCTAAATCAATTCTGTTCTATTCCTCTCACCCTCTACTTTTTTTTCTCCCAAGCACATTAAACTGAACGGCTATCCTGTGCTAACTTTTTATTTTTTCAATTTGACAGCACAATACACAAGTGACAGGAAACATGTAGAGAGTAGGATGACATGGAACAAAGGTCTCCAGCTGTATTTTAACCATTGTGTCTTAGGCTACTGTGCCAGACGGAGCCTTATCCTGTGTTCTTCATCCTCTTCCATTGCCTTCCTTTGCTGTATATATACCTTCAGTAAATGCTTTTAATGACCCCCACTGTGGTTCTGAGGATGTAATCCTGCAGTGTTACTACTGTAAACCCATGCTTCACCCAGATTGCACACACACACACACACACACACACACACACACACACACACACACACACACACACACACACACACACACAC
>OMLM01007292.1:74587-84648 GCA_900302695.1 Helostoma temminkii | reverse complement strand
GAAGCATTCAGAGTTCCTATCACTGGAACTAAGGGGCCAAGCCCAGCTTTTGAAAAACAATCCCACACCATAATCCCCCCTCCACCAAACTTTACACTTGGCACAATGCAGTCAGACAAGTACCGTTCTCCTGGCAACCGCCAAACCCAGACTCGTCCATCAGATTGCCAGATGGAAAAGCGCAATTCGTCACTCCAGAGAACGCGTCTCCACTGCTCTAGAGTCCAGTGGCGGTGTGCTTTACACCACTGCATCCAACGCTTTGCATTGCACTTGGTGATGTATGGCTTGGATGCAGCTGCTTGGCCATGGAAACCCATTCCATGAAGCTCTCTGTGCACTGTTCTTGAGCTAATCTGAAGGCCACATGAAGTTTGGAGGTCTGTAGCGATTGACTCTGCAGAAAGTTGGCGACCTCTTTGCAGTGTGCGCCTCAGCATCTACTGACCCCTCTCTGTCAGTTTACGTGGCCTACCACTTCGTGGCTGAGTTGCTGTCGTTCCCAAGCTCTTCCACGTTCTTATAATAGAGCTGACAGTTGACTGTGGAATATTTAAGAGTAAGGAAATTTCACGACTGGATTTGTTGCACAGGTGGCATCCTATCTAGACTTTACACTTTACAAATGTTTCTAAACAACAGTCCTGTGGCCATGGAAGTGATTGGAAGACCTGATACTGATTATTTGGATGGGTGAGTGAATATTTTTGGCAATGTAGTATATATATATATATGTATATATATATATATAGAGCGCGAGAGAGAGAGAGAGAGAGAGTCAGAGAGACAGAAACAGACACATACAGTCAGTCAGTATACATTAACATATATATAACTTCTAACCTAAGTACAAGTCTTGCCTGACATATTGACATTATTTTTTATTTATTATTTTAGTACAAAAAACTAAACTAAACTAAACTTAACTAAACTAAACTAAAGACAACAACAATAAACAAGGCATGGTATACAACTTTTTCACTACTAATTCTAGAATCCATTGTTAACAGAAATTTAGTTTTTACTGCCGCCTAGAAGTTTTTCAGTGTTTCTGAATTTATAAGTATTACATGTCTGTGTTATCTGTGAACATGCAGCCAGCTATAATAATCACATCCAACATTGAAAAGTTAGTGCAGAACACAGCACTTGTTTTCATCTTGGAACACATAGGAACTAGTGTTTAGAAAACAGAGGAAGATTGGTGAAAGACAGCCCTGTGTGACTTAGTAGTGTAGGAATTTTTAAGAGAGATTATTTACCCATGAGTCTTCATTCCCTCAAGAAAAGTTTACAAAGCTTAATTATTCCAATTAACACTCTCAGGGTTCAATGTCATACACTTTGTCAACAAAGTTTTCAATTAAGCATCATTAAACCACACAGTGTGTGGGTGAACTGGAACAGATTATCGAGCTGAACTATGATGAAAAACATACAGAAGTTGCACAGTCATTACCCATCATTAACACATTGAGAAAGTGGGAGAAACACAGAAAGAGGCAGAGAGCCACATCCCCATCATTTATTGTGATTAATAAAGATTTAATGAATGTACTAAGTGTGTGGGCTGAGTGTGACTGTGATGGATGGATAGACAAGTGACAGCATTAGAGCAAGAGAGCTTAGAAAAAGTCAGGGAGAGGGAGATTAGATTGACACTTGACATTCAATCAATTTTTTGTCATCTGGAACAATGTCACAATTTCTAAAACACTAATACACACACACACACACACACACACACACACACACACACACACACACACACACACACACACACACACACACACACACACACACACACACACACACACCTAAATAGTTACCAAATGGTTCAGTTTCCTCACAGCTCATGGAAACATTTTCTTCCAAAAATAGTGCTGAGCTCTGCCTTCGGGCAGGGGTACTGACGCTGGTGTGACTGTGGCTCAGTCAGTTTTCACCACATCGGACGGCACGGATGCCAGGTCCTGCATGAGCAGGAAAGGGTGGGGTGCTGGGCAGCAAGCAGCATTAGGAAGGATTACTATCATAAATGGTGGACTGTTTAGTCATATTAAATTGTGTTGATTAAATCCAGCTCAAAGTTTAATTCTGTGTTCTTCTTCTTCATGACTTCTCTTCTCCACTGCTACAGTTAATTTGCTGCATCCTCTTTTCACATGCTGCAGGTGAAGCATGTTTGTGTCTTCCATGTCTAAGGGTGTGGATCAGCAGTACTAGGGGTGACAATAGTGGAAAAATCCATTGTTGACAGAGGTGAACCTGTGACAGGTTTCTCCGTCCCACAGCTAATCTGTCATATGTGTGTCATGTCTCAACGGCTATGTCACTTGACATTGATGTCAGTGCCATATTTTCTTTCATGGCATGTGTTAAGAGTTATGTAGTCAGTACTGTTGTTTCTCCAAGGTGTGGGTAAGCAGGTTTTTCCAGTTGTCAGTAAACAAAATGGGACTGAAGACTTTTCTACAGAGACAAGGGCTCATGCATAAAAAGGGCACCCCACCCTGACAGGCCAAACGAGTTAGATAAATGCTAACTCTCTGTTAACGTGGCATGAAAAGGCTCAGTGTTGCAACTACCCCCAAACAACTGGAGAGTAATGACTTGTTGCATTTATTACACACAGTAGCTATTAAGCAACTTAGCAGAAAGCTGCAGCTACACCACACCTCTAAAACATTTAGTGACCCTGAAGTGAGATGACCATGCAGTTTTTAGCCCCAGAGCTAAACCATGCTAACAAATGGCTGGAGTCTAAAGGTAGAGTCCCTTAGTAACGGTTTGATCACAACGCTCTAGGAAGTGCACATAAACCAAATGTATAAAGCATAAAGTCATTCATCTGCTGTTTTTGTAAACATCAGAATTAACGAGTTCACCGTCTGGTTTGTGAGCCGTCCCTCGCTGACTGGGGAAATATCGCTTGATGAATTAACCAATGGGAAACTAGATTTCTGATGAATAAACCAATGGGGCCTCGGCAGGTGAGCGATGAATAAACCAACAGCGGTGGAGATAACTTACGTGTTGCAGGCCGTCATGGCTTGACAGGTCTCCCCGGTGCAGAACTCTGAGATGGTGCTGTACTGCAGGTTGATAAGGTTGAAGAATGTTGTTGCTGCACAAAAGAAGAGGTCACAGCGTGTTACTCGCTGTCTGGTCTGTTACTCACAAACAAAGAGGACACGCATACTTTTGGATGTGAATGTACAATTAAAATCATACAGAAACATAATGAATGTAAAAGTGGATGGTTTGTGTCAACTCACAATCTCAACACAGCTTCTGTTACACTGATTATATGACTGTCACTTTAAACATTGGAACAGGTCACACACACAGAAAACAATCAAGAGTCGGCTGCAACGTTAAACGTTAAATTTAAGTTGTTATTTCAATGTGTCTTCTTAGTCTAAAACAAGTATTTCTACTGCAAAGGAAACATCTTCACAGCAATGATTTGTCCCCAAGCCTTCAGCAAATATGGGGTTTACTCAGTGAGAAGAAATGTATCTATTTCAGTCAAAAATATTCTGTATGTTCACAGATGAGATATTTCCCATACGGTGACACTCTACACACTTTAAGCGACATACCTCTGAATGCAAACAATTTAGTTAAAGCCTGGGAAACCTCCAAAACAGTATTCGCTCTTATGCTGGAAGTTTGTTTGTGCTTTGTTTGAGTTTCATTAATAAATAGGCCTTCCATTAAGACTAAATTTTTCTTTTCTTTTCACTTTCATATTAAAATATTATGTGCACCTTCAAACAGTGAACACAAACTATTTCACATGCAGGACAGAAATGACTCACTTTCTGCTGAGGCTTAAATAAAGTGGAAAAGTAAAAGCAACGGCTGCCTTTGTGCTCATATTTCTAACAATTTCCATTTGTTCTACTGACTTGTTTCTAATTTTAGCCCTGGCTTATTTTATCAAGTTGAGGATCTACCACACTGCATCTACCTAAAGAACATGAGGAGGTGTGAACACCACATACAAAACATGTTTTATGCAGTGATGATTATGGCTCTGAACTGAACTTCCCTAAGCAGCAGCTCTACCGATCTGTTTCCAACTGGCCTGTGATTTTCTGAATGCAATGTTGCTGAAAAGGCTGTGGTGTAATTTCTCACAACTTCTAAGTCTTGGATTTTTTGTATGGAATGAACCCAATCACACAACAGTCATCATCCCATCGTTTCCTGCTCGATGAACTAGCCACCAAACTGAAAAATAGTCTGCCAGTGACTGTTGGTTTGTATTTGTGGGCAGAATTAAATGACTCCAATGGTTATTTGTTTCAAAAACACTTTTCATAAAAACATTGTTCAGCCCTTATTTTGAGTGTGTGTTCAACCCAGGCCAAAATCTTGTTGCAAGCTGGCACAAGTCAGATCGTATCACTTTCTATTTCACGTTGAAAAACACATTTACTTGTAAAAACAAGTCCCATTTGTTGTATCAGCCTAAAACAAAAATGAAAGAATAATGTCCATTTTCCACTTTTCCCCCATTAGGAAACCTGGATGCTCATGGGGGAAAGTATCGATAAATTGATAAAGTAGCCAAGAAACTGTGAGTTTAAACCCCAGAAACGATGCTCGTAATAATACATTTTAATTTCAACAGGAGTTAAAAAGCTGCATGGAGTCTGAAGCTTGCAGCTTACAGTGTTTAAAGAAGTGTTACTGGGAACAGACTCACTGTAGTGCCAGGCCTGGATCATGTTAAAGGCTTGGCTCACAGCACCACTGAAACATCTTGTCGTTTACAGATGACAAGTGCATACCAACTTGGAAAAACAATTCCTAAACCCTGAGAAAATTTTTACATAAGCCAAAATAAAGACTGAGCTTAAAGATGTGTTGTGCCTCAAACAAGATAATGGGCTCTTTTATATATTTTAACAATGATCGCGTTGCATTGCTTTCTTCGTGCCCCTCCATATACTCTACATATATTCTTCACAGTAACTCACTGTTGCTGGCTAGCCATTCGTTGAGGTCTATCTCTCTGGGCAGCACCACCAGTTCCTTGAGGTCAAAGTCCACCACACGGATTTTTGTGAACTCTGGCTCCAAGTATTGCTTCTTCTCTTCTGCTGGAGGCTTCTTTCCATTTGGCTTCGTTTTTGATTTCCTGCAATGCAAAAGATAACAGAGGATTAGAAGTGCTAAAATGATAATTCATCAGCCACTATAAACAATGTGAGGCAATGCAAGATGCACATGACTCCACTGCAAAAACATACTGTAGTAGTCAATCAGTCATTTAATAATACCAGCTAAATACCCAGCCAGCAATGAATGTGGGGGTGAAATCAAGTTGGTTCTGTAGTAAAATTCCACTTTGTGAACAGGGAAGTTGGTGCGAGTTGATACTGGAGTTACAGTAGCCTGAGCTCTGACCCGGAGGAAACACAACACAGAAACCTGAGTCTGTAAACAGGTCACACAAATCACAGAAACAAGAAACTAACTCTGTGACTTTTCTAACACTGGATTCACAGCAGCCTAAACAGGCCAAACAAAGAGTCCCCTGTTGCTGTACCTGGCCCCTACTGGTGACCTCTAAATGAATGTTAGTGCTATAGCTTCCACACAGACAGCCGTCCCCAGTGCCTTGTACTTCCACTGCTAGTTTTAGCACGGGGATGTCATATCACACTCCTCCAGTGCTATAAGGGTCTCCTCCCCCAGCCCCTGCTCTCCCTGTCTATATCAGTAAAGTCAGTGCAAACTGGGGTCAAAGGTTGAAAGGCTTCAAATATGACTGAAGCAAACAGAGCCTGAGTGGTCTGGGAAGGTTAATACAAAAGAGAGACTAATGCATGTGAAAGCTCCTCAATCTTCCTTCTTCATGACTTTGAGCTGACCAGCAGTAGCTGATCCGTATTCTGTTTAATCCTGCACCAAGTCCATCCCTGTTCCTAACATCTTTATTTCACTCCTTCTTGGCTATGCTTCTGCTTTTTTTTGGTTTGCTCAAGGACAACAGTTTCAGTTTGCTCCCTGAATTTATAATACTTTAGGTGACCCTTATTTCTGCCTGTCTTACTTTCACACTCCTCTATCTCCATTTCTCATCCCTCCTTTGTCCACACCCCCGGTCTAAATGTAATATTTCTGCTATGTGTTCTTGTGCTCACTTTTCCTGTTTCACCATAGTTGCTTTCACAGATGCTCAGATGTTTCTGAAAGATAGCAGCTCTGGCTCCTGGACCGAGCAGAGCTGTTGTAACAGCAGTAATGATGAGGGATCATAAACACCATTTTCCAGCAGCAGCCAAAACCCTTTTGCTTTCCTTCAGGCCTCAGCAGACTAACAGTGGAGTTTGCAGGAAAGACAGCAATGATTGGTTGGCCACACATATAGGAAATATACTTAGAAAGGCTCGAGAACAGAAGAGGGAGTGAGAGCAGAGGGGGAGAAAGGAATGAGGATAGGAGGCAGATCGACACCAGCCCAGCGGATATCCATGGGAACTAATAAACACTTACAAAACATGACAGGACTGTGTAGCGCGAGGCCTCTTGGCCAGCGTGTACATGAGTCCTGTGCAGTGTAAGCCCCCTCTCCACAAAGTGTTGTCCTAATTTCCACCTCAGCAAACAAGGGAAGACGTGTCAACATGTGGACACACACAGAGCCCCCAACCTTTTACTCTGTAAATGTTTAAGAATCCTACCCCACAGCCATCTACTACTCCAAGTGTCAGGACAAGTGCTTAGCTGTAAACTAGAAAAGATTCCGGTGTACTGCATCAAATGCAACCTTATCTTATCGCGCTCTGAGACACACAGACACAGATTCTCATTTGCTGGGTAATGATTTATCAGAGGTATTTTGCTCTTCCTTCCAGGCAGTGTCTGAGCTTGTTTTGGCCTCATTTTAAAACCAAGGACACTGCACATTACACTCCTGGCTAATTATTGATGACTGTCCACTTTCTGTTTCAGCTCTCTCTCCCGTTGCTACGCTCTCTTTCTGCCCAGATTCCTTCCTCTTTTCTTCGTCATGGCAGCAGACTCACCTGTCCAAACAGTCTATTGTTCCGGCTCAGAATCCTCAGGCCTGGTGGTTTTATGGTTGCCCTCTCTTTTCATCTCTTCCTGCGGTTTCCCTTAATCTTTCTGTGTTTAACTATAATCAGCGTCTCCTTTACAGCTGTCTTTGACCCCTATTCTGACTCACATTTTAATTACCGTTCCTGTTTGCCTTCACATTTGTTTTATCATTTACTTATCATTTACCCTCAAAAACAGACAACAAAAAAGGTCTTCGTGCACACGAGGGCACAGATACATTCATGTGGTCTGTGTGGTTTCGTGCTGCATGTTCCATCATGTGAAAGAGCTTTACCCGAGGAAAGAGATTCATCCACAGATATAATCAGCGTTCACATCTTTTCAAAGGCTTTGCTAAGCCCCCAGAAAACCATTCGGTTCCCCTGGAAGGTTCAAGTACGTTCTCTCTTTCTTCCCCCCTCCACTTTTTCCATTTTGAAAGCATTCTGCTTTGCTGAGATATTTCTTGGTTTTCTCCCTCTCTTAATTTCATAATTTTCCACACAAATGCCTCCTCCTCTTCTTGTGAACATTTGAGTGGAGAAGGGAGGTGAAATTCTGGAGTCATTAGTTTATTTTGGGATAAAGAAAACTTCCTCTATGCCAGTACTCCTCCCCTCATACGTACATAGTCTTCCGTCAGTACAACACACACACACACACACACAGCTTTGTCTGTCCTTGGTAAAGTTCTCCCAGACAAGTCTTTGCCATAAAAGGCAGCACATGCCTTTCTCCACACCAGATCAGGGCAGGCCAGAAGGCAGAAGTGAAGGGAAACGGAGGCCAAGGGGCAGCCACGGCCTGACTGGTACCAACAAGAACCAGTCTATTACCCCTTTCTGACCAGAAAGTACTTGGTTCATGTTCTGTGCTGGTGCGCTCGTGGTCCAACCCATGCGCTGCTTACTTTGATCGCTATGTGCTGATCATTGTTACAATAAATGTTGGCTGTTAATGTTAGCTTTAGCTGTTAGCTAGCTAATTATCATCAACACTGTTTTATTAATCTTTATACGCGTGTTCACAATGAGCAAGTGAAAGTCATGTGTGAAAAACTTTTGAACTTTTCCAGTAGACACGGAGGGTGAGAAACAGGACGACAGACCCACTGCTGTTTACCTGCTATAAAACAGAGGAAACGGGGTCGTATAGTTGGTTGATGAGGAGATGACTGCTGAAGAGCTGTGAGTGACAGACCCGACAGCTGTTCAGCTCTGTCTGTTAGCCACTATCTTCCCCCTTTCACTTTTCCCAGTAGCACAACCTCCCCCACCCTCCATCTTTTCTCTTGTACAACACAACCACTATGTCACACACAAACACACACCTGTGTCTTCACACACGTGCGCACACACACACACGCTCACACACACACTTGACTCTGGCTGTAGCCCCCTCTCCCTTTTCACAGCCGACCCAGCTGGCCACAACAGCTGTGTCATGAGCATGATCCCACCAGAGACCTCGAGAAAACTCCGAATAAGTGAGTCCTGTCTGGTCTGAGAGAGAGTTTGTGCAGGCACATGTGTCCGCCAAGACTGTTCAGCGTGGATTTTAGTGTCAAACACACATCCCTTCAGCCTCTGGTGAACTTATCAGCTGCTGTATGCCATCTAAAAGTGTGCCTGCTGAATTCAGTGTGTATAACCCTGTGGCAGTCTTTACCAGTACCTGGTTCTAATTAATCCTGGAATTACTTGATGCCACATTATGGAGTTATGCTGAAGAATTAGCTTGAGCGCATTCTCAACAACATTGACACTGATGCTTGGACTTACAAACCAGAAGCACTTGATAGATTTTGTGTTTTTACTGCCTCATTTTAGTGATTCAAACACAACTAATCTCTGAAACCATTTAACAAAACCCATGTAATGACTTTCCCCTTCAGGCCTGTGTTTCTTGCCAAGTCAGACATTGCCAAATGCTGCCTTGTTGACCTTCTGGATTGCAGAAGAATTTAATTATTGGCATTTGAATAGAGCTGATCTACACGGACGAACATGACATGCAACCATTTAACACAGACAAGAAAGACATGTGCTATCCTCTCTCAGGTGGCTGCTTCTTAGCCAGAGGCAGAAAAGAATTTATTTTTTAGCCAAGACTGAGAGCAGCTACAAACAACACAAGACTTTCTTTATCGCTCTGTACCAAAAGGGGGCACTACAAGGTGCAAAGACATGTTCATGTTGTCTCAACTGCCCTAATACTTTATGATATAACAATAATAATAAAATAGATTTTACTGGAAACAGTTCAGAGTCTTTGATAACGACATGAAGGAAGCACCACAGGCAACAGTCTGAGGTTTACACAGAAGAGCAGAGAAAACCAAACTGACCTGACCTTCAAAAACACCTTATAGGTGAAAGGACAAATCAATCAAATGTCAGGAAGTTGCTTCCTCCACTGTCAACTGATTACAGGGTTCAAAGCATTGAGATTAAATCATTCAGAAGAACTGTAATAAAACATCGGTTGTAACAGGTTATCATTTCAGTGTTTACTGACTAGACTAGAACTGAGTGAATGAACTCTGCCATTTTGTAAAAAGTCCAGCTTCAGTCAGGAGGATCAGTTTTCTCTAAGCCTGGCCTCCCGATCCATTTTAGGCTTCAAACTGAACAGACTCAGCGGCTCTTTTCCCCGAAAAACCACAGACAGAGGAGAGCACACCAAAGCTAGACCACAGCTGCCATTACAGAGCTAAAAAGAGAGAGTTAAGGATGGACTAAACCAGACGTTCAGCCCTGCAGTGCTTATGTCTACACAGTAACTGTTCTGTTAGAGTTGCTCCTGAAGTTCCTGTGTAAGAGCAACGGGAGAAAATTACTCATCTGTTTCAGTTCTGGAAAGAAGAGATAAGACACAAACAAAAAACAAAGATGTCCCAGCTGCCACTACTTAATCTGTTGCATCACCAGGGGTGTGAGCAGCACTGTAAATCAGTAAATGAGAACTGCAGACAGGGTGCC
>OMLM01007292.1:13585-66302 GCA_900302695.1 Helostoma temminkii | reverse complement strand
GTCATGGAACATAGGGATAAATAGAGGGAGAAAAGAGGAGGTGATGGGAAAAGGATTGGGGTAGCGCCCATGTTTGCACAGGATATGTGCGTGTGGGATGGAGTATGATGGTAGACCAAGGGGCTTCGTGGTGAACAAAGCTTTCTTTTCATGGTCATAGGTGGAAAAAGTAATATAAAAACAACAAAACCAGAGAGCAATGGCAGTCTATATTTCCAGGTGTATTCGAGGAGAAGAAGCCCGTGGGTAAGCAGCAGAGTGGACAAGAGCAGAGATGTAGAAGGGCAGAAGGTAAAGTGCAGTGTCAGACTAAAGTGTAAAATAGGTGACAGCACAGTTACGCTACAGAACCTCCTAGCCTGCTCTTGGGAAGCTGGGACAAAAAAGTATACAAAACCAGCACTGTAGGAACTGTTGTTAAAAGCAAATGATGCAGAGATGAAGAGGAGGGTGTTTGGGTGGTTCTGTCCTCTGCTCCAAGGCTCTGCATGTCAGCCTTGATCTGGCTCATTAACTCCTAAGTGAAGGCATTTAGTCACAGATTTCCTACTGGAATGTTACGTGACCTATAATGTTTCCCAGAGCAGACAAAGTACATTGACAAAATGTACGGAATGAGCCTTTAACATGGAAATTTAAGATCAAGCCAGATGATAAAAGGGAATTAGCCGCTGATAGACGTAGAGCAGCAATATCATCCGCATCTGAGCAGTTTGGTCAAGATGTTTTACATGTTGTGCCTCAAACACAGCGTGTAAAACTAAATGTGGCAACTATGTGAAAAATCTCCACTATTTAAAGGCAGGTACAGCAAGAGATCACCTTAAAGTCAACCTGAATTTAAATCTAGCCATCGCAAAGGATGATTGAAACGCCAACTGATTATATCAACATACTCCCTAAAGAGAACCAGTCAAATCACATTAGTCTCCCTCACTCTGTTTCTAGGTATATTACATAACTTGTACTGCAAGTCTGCATTCCCTCAGCCTGTGAGATTTGATACAATAACAAACAGAGATCAGAGATGAAAGAGGAGGTTAGGGGACCCCTTTCCCAGGGGAAAGGTCTAGATTTCCTGCATCAGCAGACACAACTCCGGCAGACTGTCTGGCATGTGAGTGAACAGCAACACTGGAGTTTGATCCGTTATTTCACCATGGTCAGTGCCCTGCTTGCTCTCTGACCTTTGACTGAACTTGGTGAACTGGATTCTCATGGTGCTTTCAATAATATCCCACAAAATAACTATTGCTTTTCAAATAAAGGACAGTAATATTTTTAGATGAGATGTGGAGGATATGACATGAAATAAAGCATCAAAAAAATAAAATAAAAACACGTCAGATTTCCTTTCAATCTTTAGCTTGGTGAATGTGGACTTCTTAGAAACACTCATGATCCTGAACTGGGTCATCTCGTTTCTGATGCTGTTCTCCGAATGACAGTGCACAAACATTATGTATCTTATCAGCTCATGTGCGTTTTGTACAGTAGCTGTTATCTCAAGAGAGCATCGCTGGCATCGTCATAGCAGCAGAAGGTCTCCGGGAGCCTTGTTAGCTTAAAAAACATCTGCTTATCATGGCAACTGCACAGCCAAGCAGAGGGAACAAGGACATAAAGAGTACAGCCAGTGCTTCCCACACGGACACACACAATAAATGATAAAAAAAAAATCCATTCGTTCGGCTTATACATTCAGTCTGTGCTTTTTAACTCATCTAAAAGACTACCTAGAATGTGAATGCAACAACCAAAAAAGAAATTAACAGTTATATAAATAACTTTCAGTGTTCAAAAGAATCACTTTATCTAAAATTCCCAAGAAAGCAGGAAGAAGGGAAAAATAAATTCATCCATCTGATGACTAGGCGAGATCTCACCACCATCTGATAGCAGAGAAAAAGTCTGGTCAGTTGTGTAAGTGTAACACATGTAAGTGTAACACTGGGAGTGGGTTAAGGCATAGGAAGTGGTCACACCCAGGACTGTGAGAGAGGTGAAGAAAAGCATGTGTGAGTGAAGGAGGCCCACAGATTAACAAACCATAAACCAAGCTGGTGGAAAACATGAGCAAGTCAGCGATCCCTGTAGGAAGTTCTGGCGAGTTTGTGTCTGTGAACATTTTAACCTTTAATCAGCTTAGAGGTGCACCTAAGTAAATGTGTGTTTGTGTGCGTCAAGAAGCAACACCTCTGCTGTTCAGAGAGGAAGTCTAATCTCTCCAAGGAAGATACTTGGAGAGAAGGAAGGTGCGACTTAACCACAGGCAATGGCTCCCATGGACATCCACCCTTGACAACAACAACAACAACACTGCCACCAAACACCAGCAGTACAAAAACAACACATAGAGATGGTTAGGCCACAGAAAGTCCCATAACACAGAGCTGTGACAACACACACAAGCTGTGGGTTGAGATTTTTTAGATTTTGTTTTCTGGTAAATAGTTATGACAGCAGATCATGTAGGGACGTCAGTAAATATCAGTCCCTGGAAGCTAATCAGAGGAAAAACACAAGCTGTGTATGTGTTTGGCAGATGGGAAAGCTATAGAGGTGATGTTAGGTAAGACACAGCAGCAGCATCATATGTTTTTGTGTTGCAGCCACAACAGAAGACAGGAAGGGGCAGAACAGGGAGGGAGACGCTTAGAGACAAAGAAAAAAGGCAGCAAATATTATGGAAATTCCTGGATGAAGCCACCCATGTTTTGCTCCTTGGAGGCATTGCTATGATGACAAACTGAAACCATAGTGAAGCTCTGGCCTTTGTCAGACACTAGTCTGGAGGAAATATCAGAGCACGTTGTGTGCCTGCGTCTACCGAGAGAGAAGAGATGCACAAACTCAATCCTGTGCAGAGGTGATCACTAGCGCAGGGAAAACAATACTATTATGTGTAAATACAGGCACATCAAACACATCTGTTACCAAAACAAAAAAGCATAACTGCTGTCTACAGATAGATCAATGAGTGAGGGAAGGAAGTAGGTGGAGGCAGCTGCTGCTGGTGTCACAATGGGATGAGAAGGATAGAAGGGAGACAAGTGAGGTCAAATCAATAGATGTCCTTGGAGCAGTGAGAGCAGGGATGTGTGGGCTCCTCATCTATGTTGCTACATAGCGTCACATCCTCCACCCTCCATAGATGTATCACATCCTACAGATGAGCAATATGATCCGACCTTTATATGAACAGATGAGATCAGTGGCTCTTGACATTGTAAAATGAACATGTGTATGTCTCTTTGCCGTGAAATTCAAGCGTAGACAAGCCTCTGATGCAGAGAAGTTACTGGCTACCACCTGCAGAAATGAGCTTGTGCAGTGACATCATCTCTCCTCTCTCCTAGTAGGGGGATGGGGTGGCCGGAAGTGCAGTGTGCATATATCTGCAACACAAAAGACTTCCAAACAATTAAAAAAATAAAAATAAAAAAGTACCTCAAATAAAGAAAAGCTGCCAGAAAGCAGATGGACCACAGATCGTTACAACTTAGTCCTTCTGCGTTCTGTAATTGGACATATAAAACGTTACAAGCGCCACCTCATAACAAGCTTAGAGTCGGCACGCTGCAGCATCCCCGCTCGCTCAAAGCTGAATCTTCCCCAGCGCTACTCTGATTAAATGCATGGAAGCAGTTCAGTGTGTGTGTGTGTGTGAGAGACTTATGAACATGACGTAGGTGAGAGTTGTGCGTTTAAGTGTGAAGTATGATCTGACGTAATAATCCTTCTATTTAAAACTTTGTTTTTTTCCCCGTCTTCCTCTCTGCTCTATCCTTAGTAAGAGTGCCATGTCATGGCAGGTAACTGAAACAAATTAGAGGGCACATCTGCCAAAGGCTCTGCAGCACAGAGGCAATTACACTGCAGGCAAGTGAATGTGTGTGTGACTGAGGATGTGTTTTAGTTCGAATCAGAGTGAATAAGAAAGCTAACTACTCACCGCCACCTTCTCCGTTCAATTAGATTGCACCAGACCATTCCTTCCTTTCACTCTCGCCTGGGACAAACTTGATAAACAGGAAGTGAGGCGCCCAAGCACTTCCTGTCTCCCTACTAATAGACCTCATGTTCCCAGAGGCAGCACAGAAAAGACGTGGGCTGCTGCAAAGACTGTTAAAACTGTTTTCCCTGCCACCTTTGCAGCCTATACAACACCTCCAGGCCCGTTGTCTGTCTAACTCTTTTCCTGCCACCTGACCAACCTTCAAACTGAGGCTAACACAATGAAGCCATTATACATTTGCCAACTGGGCCACCAAGGAGCTGTAATAAGGCTTTTCATGCCTAGAGGGCACCTGCTGCCACACACAGACAACTTTTACTCCGCTACAATATGAGTTATACCTGTCTATGAACATGAAGGTGTTTTCAGTGGTGATACAGGATGTGCTCTACGTGCTCGTTTCCTCGTTTCCATTTACTTTCATTTTAATTTAAACTTCAAGACCCTAGGTAAAAAAAATTAAGTTGTTTAAGTGACTAAAGCTGCGAAGATGTGTGTTTTTATTTAAGCATGTACAAGACTGTTTGTGTTTGATGACTGCGCAGATCTAAATGCGGAGGTGAAGTTAGTGCAACGCCATCTCTTTCTCCTCCTGAGCAAGCAGGACTAGGCTGCTCCTGAAAACACACACTCACAGTCCGTGTTATGCAACTGGCCCCGTGTGAGGTCTGCCCTCCACTGTGACCAGAGGGCAGGTGAAAGTGGAGAAGGACAGCAGTCAAGTCAAGACTGATAGACCTCTTACATCTGCACTAACCAGCCAGTGTCACTCCCAACCATGTCTAATACAACACACGTCCTGCCTGGATCAAGTCAGACACAGACACCTCGGGCACAGTTTATCTGCTCTCTATTAGAATTATCTCCTGGTGGAAGAGAGGAAAACTCATTTGAGCTCAGGAAACAGAGGAAAGGGTAGATTTTGTTCCACTGCCATGCAAAGCCTGATATCAGAGGAGGTTCTTGGGGACTAGGAAAGGAAATCCACAGGAACAGAGCTGACAGAACATGTACAGATACTGTTTAAACCTTTTCTGTTCTGTGCAGCCATTAGCTTGACATTGTGTAATTGGTTATGTCTACCTATGACATGGTAAAAGCTGCAGGACCTACTAGTTGATTTTGGACTGCACGGATGTATGATAAATATATGTTCAGTTACAGCGTCAAAAGAAACTAAAACTGATTATACATAATCAATATAAAGTGCTATATACTGAAATTTCTGTCTGGAAATAGATTTTCAACAGACCATCAAACTGTCATTTAGAAATGTAAGTGCTGATCTTGCAGTTTAGTTAAACATACAGACATTTTTTTTCCAGCCAGAGTGACAAAGCAACTCTAGTGTACAGTGCCACAAGAAGTAATACCATCCAATTCCACCAGGAAAAGCCTTCAGTATATAAGTAATGAGACTTTTATGCACTAATCCTAATCTAAAGCCAATTTATTTTACTAAACTTTCCTCAAAGACTCCAACATTTCAGCCTGATTGAACTCAGCCCCATCTGAATGAGCCATACGAGGAGGGAATCTGTGGGCCAAGAGGAAGGAGGGTTGTTGGTGGAGAATGGCGTCCTTGTTGAGCTGCACGTCTCAGCTCTGTGGAAGCAGCTAGGCCTGCCAAATATAGCTTAATGAGAGACACATGGCAAACAGTATGCCCTGCTCTGTTGATACAACACACGCATTATGATGATACACTCAGAGCTATTGTTCCACACCACACATTATAAAAGTTACCAACTGGTCCAGTAAGTGCAAACACACACAATCTTTTGTCATGTGATGGAGCCTCCAGGTCTGCATGTTCCTGGTTTCCGGCAACACACCAACAACAGTACTTCATAGGGGTGCAGAAACATTAAACCTCATTACAAAGAAGAACACTGGAGCCTGTGTTTCATGTTGCAATGTTGTATGGAGAAACAATGACCACAACTTAAACTTTGACAATATTTAAATGTTTAGGAACCTGACCCAGGATTCAGCTCCAACTGTGGTAGCTGCCTCACGACTGTGGTGCGGGAAGAGGCTCTGGAAGTTAGTGTGTGTAGAGGAGTGATTTTACATGTGACAATGCATGTTTGTGGAGATTACAGTACAATGATCACAAGATAACAATTATTTTGGACAACAATTAGAGCAGAACTAGTATGAACAGCCACCCTAATCCCAAGGAATAACTCTTTTCTGCTCTACATCTACAATATTATCATATCAAGATCTTGTTACTATATTTTTTTTTTCCTCATTATTGTACCGCTGACTGGTTAATGTCAACAGACAGCAAGCACATGGAGGAGATTAAAACAATGCATCACAACCCTGAAAACACGTTAAACAATAATACCCTGATTTTCATTATCGAAGAGGCTCAGCAAGGTCAAAGGTTCTGCCTGCAGGCAGGAGTGTTATATAGAGGTTTGACTGTTATTGAGAGCTAGATGGGAAGATTGAGGCAGAGTCAGCAGGTGGTTAACTTAATTTAGCACAAAGACTGGAAGCAGCTCTGTCTGAAGGTAACATAAACCATGTAACGACACTTCTGAAGTTTACACATTTATGAGATAAATGCATTAATTTGCTAATCCAATAAAAACATGCTAAACAAAAATACAACTAACTGTGGTCGAAAGAGAGTGCAACACCAATTCTGGCACTTGCCATTTTTATCTTTGGTTTTTATTTCTGCTGGTTTAGTCTTCAGTCACACAAGCCGAAGAATACATACTCTGCTCCTCCTTAAGGAGTAATTTAAGTGATTTTCATCTTGCTTCCTGTGGTTCTAGCATGTGGAGTGGTGTCAAACTTCCCCCTGCCTTCTCTATATTAAAAATATATCTCCAGCTGAAAGGTGACATCATCTGGGTGAGTTTTTCAAATCAGTCATCTGGTTGCTTATATTGTGGAGGGTGTAATGTTTGTAGACCAGCTCATCCAGTACTACATCACATGACACAATCTGGATGAAACACTCTACCCAGTTTTTAGCTAGAAGCAGAGATTTTAATGTGGCACAAGGAAGCTTAATACTATCCATATAAATGTACTCATCAAACAAGGAATCAAGCTGAAAATCTGTAACGTCAACTTTTAAGTTCGCCTGAGTATAAAACAAAGTCTTTCCTCCAGAATGTACAAAAATATAATATACAGGCTTAAAAATGAAGGTCAATAATAATTTATTTTACTTTGCACCACATGGTGTCGGACTGTTCAATCACTCCTTTCTAAACAGGATGATCAACATTAGAGTTGATACTGTTTGACAAAGTGCTGGCAGGCAGTTTCTACTCCACACAATGCTACTGTTGAAAGCTAAAACACTGAAGCCCAGGGGACGGAGGGCGGACCCGGGCCAAGGTCAAGGAGGACATGTTTGGATGGGTGTGCCTCCAAAAACACACATCAATCAAACCATATAACGCACTGCCAAGCAGTCCGATTGGCTGACAGAGATGCAGACAAGAGGAAATGCTAAAAATAGACCTGAAGGCCCATTTCAGCTTAATGAGCCCATGAGACATCAGCGTCTAGGTCCCACCCCTGCCTTGATCGTGACTGGGGGAAACTGGGGGACATACTGTATGTACTTCTGGTACAAGCCCTGCCTTCACATAGCTTAAGTATATAACACATGTAGAGCGTCACAGATACATGGCACACAAAACCAAAGGCAGTCTGTTATCCATACTAAGAGTAGCAGTGAAGTGTAAACAATGTTCTGAATCACGGCAGAGCCTAATCCAATCCAGCTGTGCTGTGTGCCTGTATTAAAGCTACAATTTTACCCTCACCATCAAAATGCTCCTTAGAGAACTAGAAAGTTATATTTAGACTTTATACAGCAGTTAATACAGGCTCAGGATGGCTAACCCCACAACCACAAAGACGAGAACCAGATCCTTTCTGCTCCAACTGCCAGAGAGCCTAAACTAAATCTTAGCCCTTCTCTCAAGCACAATGCCCAGCAACATGATCACCAGTCAGTCAGATTTTTAAAACTAATGGCACAGGCTATCCAAAAACATGGATGCACCAAGGCCATGTCTAGAAAACCAAACAGAAAGTAAACTTTAAAAAAAGCAAAGTCCAAAACTCTGCAAACACCAGCAACAGAAAACACACATCCCTGCCTCTTAAAAAGAGAACACAGTGTCCAGCCAAAGGGGGCACACAGGACAATGAGAGGAAAACTTGGGCAAGCCTGGCTGACTAGGTGCCTCCTGGCTGTGTGCCATTTCATTCCAGCTAACTTAAACCTTGTAACCAGCAACACCGTCCTTTAGTCAGCTATAGGAGGCTGGCTATGTGCCATTGCTGTCCCTCTGTCCTCAACTCCCTCCCACACTCCTCCTCCTCCTCCTCCCCTTCCACAAGTCAAGATACCCAGTGTGTCTGACTACAGCAGAATCTCTGCCTGCTACAGCAGCACTGTCCTCAAATGTCTCCTCCAAACCGCAGCAGAATAACAGAGTGTGAATGGGCAAGCGGAAGAGGAGGGGGATGGGGATCAGATGGAGAAGTTGGAGCCAGGCCGGAAATAATTATAAAGTTAAGGAAGCTGAAAATCCAAATCACAGTAATCAACAACAATAGCAAAGAGGCTGAGAGCGAAGAAGAGTAACAGCGACATGGTTAACTACCTATAGAAGAAGCAGTCGCAGCACACCAGAACCCCCATCTCGGCTGGGGTCAAGTCGAGCCGGGATGACGAGGCTGCAAGCCACAGCACCCTTCTCTCCCTTACACCTCCCTGTCTCCACTCCTCTCTTGAAAATCCCGCTACAAGTGCATCAGGACAGCGGCTTTCAGCTCCGGCATAGCACCTTGTGTAAAGGTAAATGCAGGTCACGTACGACGTATGTTCAGACCGACGCACGTAGGCCGAGTCAGGTAAACGAAACCAAATTAACTTATTAAAACGAAGACAATTCTCAAACCCAGACACATTCCCAGAGCATGTTTCTCTCTCCCTTCCAACTACTGCAACTGCCTGCCTCACTTTAACACTCTTGCTCTTTCACTCCCTACCTCTCTCTCCCTCTCCCTCTCTCTCATTCGCTTGCTGGCCCCTACTTGAAAGGCGGGAAGATTAGGTTGGCAAACAGAGTCCCATAAACAAACTGCTGACTGCTGGACAGCACACAGTGGACTGCAGGGAAGAGCGAGAGATGGACAGAGAGAGAGGGAGAGAGAGAGAGAGAGAGAGAGGAAGGAGGGGGACAATCACTGGGAGGGTGCAATCTTTGTCATCTGTATACAGTACATCCTAAACAAGAGCTAAACATCCCACCTCCACCCATCACTCCCACAGATCAAAGACCTGGTCTGTTTGCTAAATCTGAGCTAGAGTCAAATCCTATCGAACATTTCAGTGCAGCAAGTAGCATCATCATGCTGATATGCATGAAGAGTAACGGTCTTAAAACTGCAGACGGCTGCTTGTCTACTGTGAAGTCGCCCTATGAATGCAGAAGCAGCACTGGAACATTTGTGCAACTGCGATTTTTCATTCACACAAATGATGCAGAGGTACGGGATGGGAGGGGTCAGCGTGGAGGCGAGCCCCCAGAAAGCGATCCAATCACCGCCAGAGTCTTTTTATTATGGTGTGGGCTGGTATCGTGAAGGACACGGAGTGAATTACGGGCCTTGTTACATCACTTTCTCTCTTCCCTGCATCATTCAGTGAGAGCGCTTTTTCCTTCTTCTTCTACTCACTTGCTTCTTTACTGATCAAAACGCACACACACTCACATACACACCCTGGTGGTCAGGTAGAGGATTGTTGTGCAGTGTCATAATCGAAGACTGCTGCAACTGACAGACACCAACACAGGATTAACCGACCATGATAAAGGCTGCTGCTGAATGCTGACGCTCGGTGTCAAGCAGGACAACTCTACTCAGCTGCTCGGAGAAAACAAAACACAGCAGCCTGCCAAGGAAAAGACAGAGACAACAGAGGCGACAGTCACCTTCAGGAGGTGGCTGTTATGTAACAACCGCAGGGGGGCACTTCTGCTCTTTTACTGTCGCAGAATCATCAAAGAAGCCCTGCACAGTGTGACAGATTTAACAGTAACCAGAGCTGGTAGACATTTTCACCTGAACCCTACTGCGCTAAACTTCAGATGATACTGCAGGACAGACTGAACGCCCTCCCTGCTCCTTCTTCCTGCTGCTGTTCTTTCTGAGATAAAGACAAAGAAGAACTGCAGCAGCCTGGCAAAGCACTTTTACATCCAGTGACGTCATCTCTCCTCCTCCTCCTCCTCCTCCCTAGAGGCCTGTCACCAGGAGCTGCAGCTAACAGTCCTCCTCTTTCACTGTTTAATTACCCCATCCCTCTCACCTGCAAACACACACACACACACACACACTTCCTAAGTAAAACAGAGAGAAAAGGAGGGGGATACAGCGATAACATCGTTCTCACATTTTCAGCTGTGTGATGATGTGGGTGTTTGGCACTCATTAGCTCCCTTTGTGTTTTCAGTACCAAAAAAAAGTCAGGATGTGGGTTTTGTGTGTGTGTGTCAAGTACAGCGGAAGGCCATGTGCCCTATAACAAGAGAAAGGGGAAAAGGAGCGCCAGAGGAAAACTGGAAGAAATGAAACCGCCATTAAATCAACTGTCACTTTCAACAATATGAGCAAGATGTTGTTGGTCTCTGAGAGTGTTCATGCATGTACTTCCTCAAATGTCGCAGCCTTATCATGGAATCCAGACAAACAATGCACATCTGGTGCGATTGTTACATGCACTGAAATTGAGACAGCTGTCGGACTAAGTTGGTGGATGGCAGCAATACAAAGTATTTTTCCCATTAATTTATGACTTGGTGAGATAATACAATGAGAGCGAGAGAGAGAAAGAAAAATGAACCACTCAGGAGGAGAAAGACCAGACTCTTGGCAGTTTAGAAACACTAGGATATGAGCAGGGGCTGTTGCAATCTTGTCAAGAGAAACCGAGTTAGGAGGACACAGTGCACAAAAGTTGTGTAGCAGTCACACTGCAACACAACTACACGAAGACATACAAAGTTGCTAGGTGATGTGACCTCAGGAAGGGGTATTTCTTTGGGAAGGGAGATCGCTTTGCTTAAATGGAAAAAAAAGACAAAGCCCACCCCCCAAAACAGGTTTCTCCTGATCCTTTCCAAGACACTGAACTACACGTGGGTGCCAACTTGGTGGAATCAGAGCACAAACCAATAGAAACAACATGACATTATCAGTCTCTGATATTCACAGTGGATTTGAACAAAAAATAGACAAAATTCTACATAATGAGTATTTACTATTATAAATAAAGTTCAGCTTCCAGGCTTATTTTCATACATGTATCCTCAGAAGACCTTAACATTCATCACAATGAAGAAGTAGCTTTGTGGTCCCACTGCAGCTCAGGGGAGCATGAGATTGCTAATGTTGCAACAGAATCTGCCTCATCTGGCAACACTGAAGCTTTATTGTAGCATGCTGAAGAAATGCCATAAAGACCCTATGATGTCGCAATAAGCTGTAGCCTGCCCGGACTCACCACAGAGAAAGTGAACTGATTTACGAGCTATGGATATAACAACATGCCGCGCACTTCCCACCCTCCTGCTCTCCATATGGATAACACATTAATAAGTTGCGCCTGCAGCCACACTCCGGTCTCTTACCTATTTAACGTATAGGACCCGTTCCGCTTAAACCTCATCCTGGACGACAGGAAGCGGATGAAGAAATCCAGAATTGACGGCGTTTCAGCTTTTTGTCGCACCTCGAAAGAAACGACCCACGCCGTGGCTCCTTGTCTCTGGAGCACTGCAGAACAAACAAACGCGGAACAATATGGACTGGAGTTGTTGTATCGCTCCTCTGCCACTCTTCCAACACCTTCCTCTCTGTCTGCCGCTTCTCCCAGACCTCCCTCTCCTCCTCCTCCTTCTCCTCCTCCTCCTCCTCTTCCTCGCTGTAGTTTCCGTGGGGCAGGGTTAAGTCTTCAAATTGCAGGCGTTTCGCTTAAGACAAAAAGGGAGCTCGTATCGGTGACATGAGTGCAGAGCGACGTGGAGTTAAAAAGAAATGTGGTGATAGTTAATATCAGCAGTGTTAAACTGGTTGTGAGGCTGTGTCGGCTTTGTGTCCACAGCGTCGCTGACGCAAACCTCTCAGTTTTTACTCCCCCCTCTAAAATCAACACATCTTAGAAACTTGAACCTTTTGTTTCTGTGCGTCCACGTCTACGCCCCCTCCTCCAGCTCCACTAAAACAGCGTCCGAACACACGCACAGAGCATTAAGAAGACATTTACACACCGACGGTCCCTTTATGAAAAATTGTTATTGATACGAGCCAGCTTCCGTCTCCTCATTCACGGTCCCGTGGAGGTTCTCGTGTTTCAACAGCGTTACCTATCTGAGGAGCTATATATATATATATATATATATATGTACACATTAACACTGAACACAAGCCAGACACTGTCAACGCCTGAAGGGTGAGACAGGTCTGAGCTAAGAATAGGGCAGAGGATCCATTAATGCCATTTAAATCCAAAGTAGCCCTTCCAAGTGTACTGTGTGTGTTTCCACTGGACACAAGTCACACATGTTCATTTACTCTTCGTGACAAAAGAAGCTGATGAACATGTTTAAACACCAGAGCAGAATCAGAGCTTTTATTTTGACATGGTGCAGCATGTGGTTTAACAAAGAGAAAACTACTGTCAACTGAAGAAGCTGAGGCATCAACCTCAGTCTCTCACTGCTGCACCAGACGAACCCCTGACCTCGCACCAGATGCTGCTGCGAGCACAATAACCAACAACAACGAACCATAAACACTAGCTTGCTGGGTTTTATCTAGCTGTGCTGTATTTTCAGCCTCCTGATACCAGTCACAGGGACGCGAGGATGCAGGAAAATTTCAAAGAGACTTTGAGCGGATGTAGATTTGACACTGCAATGATGTTACAATGATAAGGTGTGATCTTGATTGCTGCACACAGACAGCTCTCTACAGCCAGCCTCATGTGTTTATCCCTCAGGAAAGAACAGTTCACTGGCCCTGAAGGAGACCTTGTGTGTTAAAGGTGTTGTTTTGTGAGGTTCGGATTTGTATGGAGGAAAAAAAAAGAAAATACACACACACATATATATATATAAAGTTGGATCAGTTGAGTTGGAGAAAAGAAAAGATGGATAGATGTAGAGAAGGCAGAGAGGGAATATGTCGAGCAGAGAGCCAGACCACAATGACTGTAAAATGGAGAGACCAGATGTGCTTTTCTTGCAGCCAGTTTAAGAAGCTTTACAAAGGAGGAGATGACATGCAACGAGGGACCCAAACTGGAATCAAGTCCAGGATAACAATGTAACAAAGAAACCATTTTCCACTAAAGGCTTCAAACAATCTCCATGATAATAAGGACAGGGTTTAATAAAAGGACAATCCGGCTCATCTAAGACTAACCACTCGTTTAATAAACAAATTCTCTAATATGAAAATCCAAATCTTTAATCTAAAATGTCTCACTAACGTTTGTGTGTGTGGGGGATCCAAAGACAAACCCATAGAAAATGCTAAATCCAGGCAAGAAGTGAGTTTGAGAGCATTCAGGATTATTCAGCATTACATCACAGGAGTGTGGTGCAGTGTCTGTCTGCGTGTGTGATTCCTCTACTCCTGCAAAAGCACTTAGGGTTGGTTTCAGTGGCTCCAAGCTCGTTTATTACAGTAAGAGCAGCCTGGCACCAGAACTGCTGATCAACTGCACTGCTGCTGCTCAGTCAGTCACTGCAGAATTACACAACAGCCACTGAATGGAAGAGAGGAGGAAGACGGTTAGGGTTATATGGATAACAGAGGGGTGGAGTTCCAAAGGAGGAAAAAAGAAACAGGCCGGTGGAAGGAAAAGTGGGTGAAAGCTGCAGACCACAAAAGCACAATTAGCTTGAGATGCAGCTCAAAACAACCCCCCCACCACCATTCATTCTCAACCCATTCCTCCCATTCCTTCCTGCACTTATTCATCGCCTGCACCTTAATTGCCCTTGATTTTATTGCTCCTTTAGCAGCCCCTTCATTAAGCTAATTTGAACCTTTTTTTTTTTTTACTTCTTTTGAAATCCTTGTTTGTATGCGCGTCTCTCCTCCATGCACACCCCCTCGCATCATGGCCCTCTTTTCCCCTCCTCCTGTCCATCTAACTCACTCCCTACATTCCTACTCCTGGTGGATGTTGTGCAAGAATGATGTGAGCTGTGTGAATCTGGGTGTGAATCCATGAACACTAATGCAACTAAAATCCCTCACATTCAAGAAAATCTGAAGATGTCGATATTAAGAAAAACACACAATGCTCATGAACTCTTTTCTCCGTCTTGCTCCAAGTCACAGGGACGTTTCCAGAAAACAAGTCACTGCTGGCTGTGCGGTGTGGCAGTGGAAGAGCTCTGGCCCCTTCACTCCTACACAGGCTTTCCAGGAATACATTACACAGAGTCAAATGCTGGACCGCAGTGCACAAACACACACACAAACTGTGGCTCCAGTGACTTAAGAGCATGTGTGAGGAGAGACGCCAGCCTTAGATACACCACACTGCTGCATGTGCCAAGTTCCTCAACGCAGACAGAGGTGATACTGACAGAAAACACACACACTCCCCGAAAAAGATGAATGTTATGAAACCACTAACATGTGTGTATTATGCAACTTAATGTACACAGGGTTTCACTGCCAAGAACCAAGAAGGTACTGTTTTTTCTCTCACTCACGAGTGGGCACACCTAAATATGTTTTCAGCACACACAAACACACACACACTGAGCACACTTAGAGATGTGTGCGAGCGGGGTCCAGGCCAAGGGGGTGCAGTATCAAAGGGTCTATATATACAGTCAGGCTGAGAGACGCCAGTAGACAACGTCAGTGAGCGTCTGTGTGTCAGTGTTTCACATATGGTCTGGCCTATAATGAGAGAAAACCACTATAACTCACCTTTTACTGTTTGGTCGGATCCCATATGCTTCTGTTACCTGTCACTGACCGTACATTACAAAATAAAATGAAACTCTTTCGCTGAAGGAAAACGTTATGTCTGCGTATTTATGAGCTCTGCAGCGATAACCGCTATCTTTCTATATCTAGACAGGTGTGGTTTCAATTTAAATTCCACCTGACAGAGGAAATGAAATGCAACTATTCACATTCAGTAGCCATTGCTCAGGCATTTTGAGAATGTCAAGCTCAGACATTCTCAAAATGCTTGAGCTATGGAAAATGTTTTATTTATCAAATAAAAAATACTAATAAATGTTTTGCTGCAACACAGGCATTTTATAGGCTGTTTAGAATATTGTTAAACTTCATAAAATATTTCAGTTCAACCATTTTCCAGTCAGCTAATTAATGATTAAATAAAAGGGATCAGTATTTCTGATCTAAAATGTTATTCCTGGCACTGAGGAGAATACTTTGAAGTACTAGACTTGAAAAAGATGACATTTAGATTTTTTTTCCTTGAGTGATTCTGACTGTGCTTTTTTTTAGCACATATCCCTACCCTAATAAACAAACAAATAAAACAAACCAAAAAGTGAAAATCATTTGCACCAATCTTCCAGCATCACGGGTTCATTAAGAGTCACAAATCAAGGTGGTGCTCAGACCAGTGAGACTATGATGCCACCTACTGTCTGCCAGAAATAATGCAGTGTTCATGCGGAACACTCCAGTTTCTCGTTCTTTCTCACGGGCTGCTGTGTGGAGTGAGTGGTACTGGGGCTGAGGAGCAGCGATGATAGAAAGGCCGCAGACAGAGGTGTAGGCAGACACTGATGCCCTGCTGACTGGTATGCAGTCTGGTATGGCTGGCTTGTGAATAAAGGCTTTCCATCAATGATGGGAAGAGATGAGGTGAGGATAGAAGGTGAAAAGATGAAAAAGACAAGGAAGGAAGGCAGTGCTGGTGTCTCAGTGACGTCTGGTATTGCTGGTATGTGAAAGACACTGAGGTCATGCAATGACAGGAGGGAGGCAAAGACGCACTGGTGCGAGTCGTTGGCGGCCCATGAAAGAGAAATTCGATTTCCTCAAATGCTGCCTGGGAATAAAAATAAATGACGGCAAGAGCTTTCTCACTAGTGGGAAAACCTAAAAGTAGAGATGAGAGGACGGCATGAACACAAACCACCACCAGTGTTCATGTAGCATTTTAATGACGACAGCTTGCAGCCACCACTGATTTGAATATCCAAATGTTTAAACCTGGGCTTAGACGAAAAACAAATTACCCTCTAACCTCCGCTTGGAGAAAAAAGAAAAAGAGTTGAACTGAACTAAAAGAATGTGCGTCAGCATAGAGAAGAAGAGAACTATTGATCTCTGCGTCTGCCTCTGGGTGGTGGTGGATTGGTAATGCTGGTTTAATACTGATTCAGTCATGTGATACTGGACAGGAGAGAGCTGACAGAGCCCAGTGCACACTGGGAAAGCCTGCAAGCCATGATTATGCAACTACAATATCTGATTTCATGCTCATTGGCTCTCTCTCCATTTCACTTCCCCTCTATTTTATTCTTCCTCTTTCTATTCCTCCGCTCTTTCTACATTTATCTTTGTTTCTCCTCATGTCATCACAGTGTCGTCAGCATCTCTACTGCCTTCATGGCCTCATACAAAACACAAACACTCGGGGTACACAGCACTCACTTTTGCAAAACAGTGAACTTGTATGGCCTGCTTAAAATCAATATGATTGACCGAAACAACAAAGTTACTTAACTGCTGGCAGACAGGTGGCATATTTCTACACAGTGGACAGACATGTAAACTGTACACATGCTGCCCTCTTGTGGTATGAAGAGACGCAACAGTTAAATTCTATCAATCTTAACTAGCTGAAGAGGATCCAACTATAGTACATCACCACCAAAAGCTTTGAGAGTAGAAAAACCCAATTTCAAGAGCTACTCAGTTTGCAAAAGAGCATTTAAGATTAAGAATTTTTAAAAAACACTAAATAAAAGTCATCATGAGCAGTTTTGAACACTGAAAACAAGTACTTGCTCAAACAACTGTTACGCTCACGATGTGAGTCTTCCCTCACACTCAAATCTGACCTACAAAATGAGTAGTTCAAGAATTAGGGTTTGTGTGTCTTCAAAGCTTTTGGCAGCAAAGTATTTCCGTAGTGTACACACTGCAAAGATGAGGAGCTGCACACGTTTAGACCACAGATGGAAAAAGGTGAGATAAAAGCTTCTGTCTTTTACTACAAGACAGTGTCACATATTAAGTGAGGAATCAGACTTGATAGACAGACCTACTTGTTTTTGTCAGCACTAAAAATATCAAGTAATATCTTGAAGAATACATTTACATTCAGTCATTTGGCACACAAGTGAGGTACAAGCAAGCAAAACAGCTACGTTGAAATTATCATGAGATGTTTCAGACTTAAGATACAGATACAGACTCCATGATTCAGCAGGGATTTTGACTTATACATTCAACATGCTGTTGCCATATGTGATAATATTCAAATTAAAAACAGTTTCATAATAGTGTGAGCAAAACATCCACGGAGCCATACTGCAAAAGAGAAAGACGCAGAATAAACACAACACACATAATTTAGATAAATGATTTCCTAAATATTTGTGCAGATTTGTTAACGTGATTTATTCTGATCCTTATTACCCAACGCTCAGCTGTAGCCTGACAGCTACAGGCTCTGAATTATTTGGATCCAAATCCAAAAAGATGCAAAAATGCGCAGTGACACATTATAATGTATTCAAATCTCCAGACTCGTGGTTAAATGCAGCAGACGGTGCGTGTTGAGCACTTGGAGCCTGTCCCAGCAGCTCAGAACTGGTGCTAGAAAAGTAGCTAATCCCCAGTTTGAAACCGCTCCCTACTCTCGTGCACTCATGTATGTAAACACACAAAAACACTGCCGAAATGTGGACAACACAGCTGCAAGATGTTATGTGCAAGAACACCTGGTGTGGTTGTGTATGTATATGGTCACATCATGCACGTTCACATTTGCACAAAAGAACATTGAGCTCTATGACCACAGCTGCTCAGCTTTCAGGTGACAGAGATGTTATCCAGACAGACAAACCTAATACACCAGCTTCAGTGAAGGCAGTTACACTGCACAAGAGGAAGCAATACAGAAAGGTCAGCAGCTCAGAGCAAAACAGAGGAGAAAGCACAATGAAGAATTTATGTGTTAGTGAAGTTTCTAAGATTAAAAAAAGAGGCCTAACTAGTATTAAAGGAGAATTCCACCTTTATTGACGCATGTTTTGAAATGTACATTTCTCTGCCCCTTTATTAGGAAGAGGATGCTGATTAATTGCATCGGAAGGGACATGTCAAGTAGATGAGATGGAGGAAACTGAAAAACACGTGCGGTTACAGACAGCTCACGTTGCTGCTTTCTGATAAACGAAGCAGAACGACAGGCGCTCAGCTGAAGCCCACATGAGGAAACAACACTTCCTGTGTTTGTGCATCTCAGTGTTTGCTTTCCCTTCAACTCCATGAGTGACAAAGACTTCCTTCGAGCTCCTGCCTGGCAGAGATGCAGAACAATGAGACAAAGAGAGCACATTACAGTACAGGGTGGGCCAGAGAGATGCTTCGTGGGAGTGCAAAGGAGGGGGTCAGGGTGTGTAACACACACAGACAAACACAAAGCCATATGCAACCAGAGGTATGGATACAGGGTGGACAAGGACACACACACACTCTGGAAAAAAATAGCACACATGCAGGCAGAGAACAGAAAAACAACAACACGAATAAGAACATGAAAGGGCAGAAAATGAGAGACCAAAAAGAGAGGCCCATGGCAACCAGATTATCAAACCAGGAATCGTGTCCTGGTAAATGTCAGCTTCCTTCACTCAGGCAGCTCCAGACTACACCAAACCTCACTTAAATATAGGAAAAAAATTCTTACTCTTAAACATCGACTTATTCAGTGGCTGTAAGTGATTATGAGAAAAGTTAAATCTGTGTGTCTTTCTGTCCTCCTTCCCCTTCTCTCTTTGACCCCGAGTGATACATGAACTAAGTAGAGCAGACCAAATCCCTGACCTACTGTTCTATGAGAGGAAACGGATGCGGGGTACGTCTCACTCCCTCTCTTCCTCTCTCACTCACACATGAAACAAACGTGCAAACGGACACATCAAGCCACTCCACCAGAGTTCATACACATCTTGCTTCATCCAAAGCCACAGATAGACCTTTACTATTTCTATCTGCTGCTCTTCTTTAATCCTGGCTTTTGAAGTACAGCCAGAAAGGACTCAGTTATTGTGTTGTAGGGAATGTGGTCATTAAAGGTGCATTCCACCTATCTGGATGTAGGCTTTGAGACTACAAATGTAGGGCAGTAATCCTGCATTACTAACTGGGGCATGGTTTTTGAAAGACACTCACTAAATCTCTATTTGAAAAATACAAGTGAGCTGCATTTTGAGAAATGTAGGGTTCACAGATTTTAGCTCTTGATGTTTACTGGGGACTAAACATTAGAGTAACGTGTTTTTAATGTGTCACTCACCGTCGCCCAGCCGGAAGTGTAAGACTAAATCGCTGGAGTGCTCCTTTAAGAGTTGTCAGTAAAACCTCATGTTGTCGTTATGAAATGGTAAAAACATTTATACTTCTATCAATTGCTTTTTGTATTCAAAACCCAAATTACGGTAGATTAAGATATTGCAAAAAGAGCAGAAACTTCTGGTGAGCTGATAGGTGTCGGTTATCACACAGAAACCGCAGAAGAACATTAAAATGCCACTTCAACTGTCCATTTCTAAACACTGTGCGCATGAAGCAGCACTGTCAGTGACAATGACAAGTACCAACTAACAACACAGCCAACACTGCTGGCCACTTCTCAAAAAGCACAGCTGCCCAACACAACCAGCACTGCTGGAGAGGATATGAGCAGGGAGACATGTAGGGAGTAGCAGAGCAGAGGTGGGGCAAGAGACATGACGGACAGGAGGTCAGGAGCCACAGTTTGCTTCACAGATCTTCTTCCTCCATCACTCTGTATGTAGGCTAATCTCCTCCATCTCGCTTCCCTTCGTTGGCCAGCTCGCTTAGCCTCATTTAACCAGCTAGCAGCCAGTAATAAATCAACAGCACACTCCTTTCACCTCTAATCTGTAGTAGCCTGTTCTGCTCTGCACACTCCCCCTGATATATGACTCAGTCCACTCAGGCTTTCAGTGTGAGGCAGCTCCTGTAGGAAGGAAGCTCTGTTGGGAATATGAGCCAGAGAGCTAGCAGAAAACAATATGGGATATAAAATATGTGCCAGTGAGTAGAAGAGGAAGTCAAACCCCTCCTCTGTTTCCTGGCTAGAGTTAATGACTTTGTCCAGTTGTGTAATCTTGTCCTTGTCTCACATGTTGGACTTCATCTTCCAAAAGGGTATTTGATCCAGTATCATAAAACCACATATTAAAGCTGAGAACAACTTGAAAGGCTTTGATTTTACTAAATTATTAGTATCTGACTTGATAACATCAAAACATTACTTTTTTTCCCCCAATGTTACTTTGAGAAACATAAAAATGTTTCACACTTTGACATTTAGTAAAATTTGTCCTCAATGTGTCAAATAAAAACTTTATTTGAAGATTTATAACATTAGAAAACTCTAACAGAGTTAGACTGGGACACAGTTCATCAAATATGAATGAACAAGGCCACAAATCTGACAAAGCATTGAACAAAAACTTTCTGTTCTAAAGTGCAACTCAAACTGTACTCACATAACTGAGGTTTGATACTTGACCACACTTCTAACACACTAACTGTATAATGTTAAATTAAAACAATAATAACATTATAAATATTTAAACTTACAGCATTTTAGCTAACTAACTAGCTTAACAAGCTAGTGTTCAGCTAGCTGGTTGTCTTACTCAGCATGGTTAACAACTGTTTTGACAGTTAAACAAATAATAATATAATTTGTTATAGAGAGTTATCCGATGAATAAACAAAGACATATATATCTCACATTATAAACTGTAACATGGTAAATGTCAGACATGTGATTGCAGAACTCTTTTCCTTTCTCTGGCTTTGTGGATTAAACTGAAGGGAGCTGCTGGCCTCTCCCACACCTGGACATAAAACCCTGTTTTCACAGCCAGTGTTTAATAGACCTAGTTTTTAAGCTAGTACTCAATGCTAACAGGCTCAGTGTTAGCATTTATCACGAGCCGCACAGCTCAGAAACCATCAGTGATTAAAAAGGTTTTTGGAAAGGTCACGTTTAGCAGGTCTATGGTTGGCAGCACCCAACAGAGGAGAAAAGGGCAGTGTTGTGACATCAAGCCAACAGCTGTGTATGTAAAGTCTTCACTGTGCACAATGCAGAACATTGTGTGTGTGTGTGTGTATGTGTGTCTAAGGAGGACAGCGCATGTTCCCCAGTGTGCCCCATTGCAAGCCCCTCAGTCAATGTTATCCATGTTTACACAGACACACTTCCTCAAGAGGATATCAGAAGCCTTAGCGGGGTCAAATGCTGTTGTGTGTCTTGTCTTGTGTCCAGCCTTGAGCTCTTCTGCCTCGCTCCTGGGAGGCCCAGTCAGCAGCTCTCATACAGTGACCCTAAGTAACCCAGCAGCGGAAACCAGACGACCCTGAAAAGCAGCTCCCTCTCTGTTCTCTCTGTTTGCTTTCGTTTCAAATCAAACTCTTCCCTACTAATGTTCCCATCCTCCTACACATCTTTTTTTAGATGTGAAGTACCTCATGGGCCTGGTTTGCAATACACTCACAAACTCACACGTTCGTGTTTAGCACGCTGGCGGACAGCGATAAGGGAACTGGCATTAGATCCGTAGATGTAAACGTGCACACCTAAAAACAAAAGGCTGCTGCAGTTTTAACACTTGGGTCATAGCCACTCAATATTTAATGCGTAATGTGTTATGTTGTCAATGATGGTTTTGGCTGCTGAAATGTTAAGATGACTGCCTAAGATAACTTTACTATGTTTTATATTATTGAAGAAATAATATCTTTGGGCTCTGGACTGCTGACAAAACAATAAACAAAGTCTTAATGGGCTTTAGAAAAATGTGAATGTCATTTTTAACTTTAGACAAAATGATTCATTGAAATATCAAACAAATAAACTGAATAGTTAATAATGAACTCAGTTATTCAGTGCTGCACCTGCTACTTCTGTGGTTAGTGGACAGTCATGAGATGACCCACCTGTGCTTTAAACACCTGTGTGAACTTACATTTCCAGCGTTTGTGTTGAAATGTTGTGTAATTGTTTTATGCCTTAATCTGCAAGTCCAAAGTACGGCTGCTGTTCCCTGTGCTGAGAGATGGTGCAGGTTTGACACCTGTGCAACTAGGTGTGGGTTTCGATGCATCAATACCTCCTCCTCTTCTCTCCATCTCTTTCCTCGTGCTGTCCATTCCCTCCTGCACTCGGCTGTCATGGTGGCAGGAAGCTGGGAGGATGTACAGGCCACATGGGCAGAGGTTGTCAGGCGACACATATGAAACACATGGCTGCTGGTGCTGGTCTGTCAGCTATTAAGCGCGCTCCATCACTGTCTCCCTCTAATCTTACCGACTGCCTCTGCGATGTTTAATTTCTCACCCAAACCACATCCACATGTGCTGTACGAGTGTCAAGGCACACAAGCACACAGAGGAACATGTGAAGTTAAAAGGAAGAACCACTGAGGGGAAATCATTTTTCTCTTGTGCCTCTGCTTTTGGTTCATTGAACTTTGCTCTCTTCTGCGATGTCAACCTCTTGTTTAAACACGTCCAACACACCTCACCACACCCTGCTCATGTGTTAAACTTGATATATTCCAGCTCAGCATTTCTTCCTCGGTAAGCCAGACATCAAGATAAAGGCCTCTCACCTTTGTATTTGTTTTATTTTATTTCCTGGCACCTCTATAGAACTGCACCTTTACTACTGACAGTAAATGATACTCTCAGCAGTGAAGGTGCAGTTTACTGGTAATGTTGATAACTGGACCTTAAACTTTCGCCTTATATCTCAACTGGAGCATCAGCTAAATTACAAAGATCTAATGAAGCAAACCGACACCACAAAGTGAGACGGTTAAAGGAAGAGAATAAGAGAGGCATTGTCTCCACACAACATCTGACTGAGTTTAAAGAAATGAGTACAACTGCTTAAGAGCTACACTCCAGTTCTTGGTAACATGAAGGAAACTCTGCACAGACTAAGCATTTGTGAAGGGTAAAAGAGGTAGTCAGGATGCACAAAACCCATGACATCATCTTGTACTTCCTGTCCAAAGCTGCTAAACAGGAAGTTCATGAATGAAAATCAGTCTAGAACAGCCCTATCACATCTATCAAGTTCTCTATGAGGACTCATTTTATTCTCTGCACTAGTATATTTTTCCTGTCTTTCTCCTGTTCTTTATTCTCCGGCATGGGCTCTTTTCTAATCCCATTTAGAGACGTGTCTGCGGATCTACATACGTGCACACAAACACCAACATGACCGTACACAAAAATACAAAAATGCACACAACTAAACATGTACTTAATAGCCAGGGGAAAGGGGTGGGCTGCTGATTAAAGGTGGGGTAAAGTAAACCGCACGAAGCAGAGGAAAGAAGAAAGTTAATGTGAAAAAAGGAGGCACAGCCTCAAGTACTGAGATGAACTCAGCTCCCTGAGGCATGTGTGCTTTTACTGTATGTGAGGGTGAGTGTACTCCATTTGCTTTGCCTGACGCAACGCAGAGATATCTAATCCAATTACAGTCCAGACCAGCCTAGCAGCCTAGCCTCAACCACCAAGGACAAACCTAGCTAGCTTACAACGACGCCAGCAGCCCACCAGCTCTGCACTGATTTGGCAGCTCAGCGCTCAGCTGAAGCCGTGCCCGAGGGTGCTGACCACATCTTAGAGGGAAGAAAAAGAAATTAAAGGCTTCCTCCTCCAAGACAAATTAGGTCTTATCTTAGGAGCTGAATTGATTAAACAGTGAAATTTTGGTTTTAAGATTTGGGTAATGAAAACCGATGAATGCAGGATCCAGGTATTTCTCTGTTGGCTTTCTCTCCATTTCTGACCTGCACACGACTCCAAACTCTATTTCTCTCTCTGTCACTAGTGGTCCAGATCCCTGCTGGTAAATCCTCTATGTCCTCTACTGCAGACCTCTGCTGTTTCTAATCTAGCTCGCTGACCCACGTTGTTACTTCACATTTATCTCCATATCTCACCTATCACCTCTGTGTCGCAATCATTTCCCTCCTTGCCTCGCCCCTCAGCCCCACATTCTGTATTTTACCACTGCTCCTGCTCCTTATCAGCTGACCTCTCTTCCTCTGTCCTCTTTTTGTCTTCTCTTATGTCTTCGATATGCGCTGCCCAGCCTCCCATTATTTTTACATTTCACACTCCAACTCCTTATCTTACCTAAGCCAAGGATGTTTTGTGGTGAGTTTCATTTGTCTGTTAGTTTTCCAGACAACTTAAAACCGTCTGGGCAGATTAATTTAATATCAGCAAGTTTTAGTGCAGACAACATTACTAGCGCTGCCACAAGCATTTGGTTTAATGAATTCCACTTTAATTAATTGGAAGATTTTCTTTTTTATTATTTGATTAACAATTTAGTGTGTAACCCTGTCAAAATATATTCACTAAGCTGAAAGTGACATCTTTGTTAAGCAAAAAGAAAAAGGAAATGCAGTGAAACTTCTCTTTTGAGAAACTGAACTCTGCAAATATTTGGTGTTTTTCCACAGCCTTTGCCGAAATTATTAGTTAATCATCAAAAAGGCTACCAATTATTTTTTTATTGCCAGTCAGCCATTTCATTAAGTGAGTAATCATTTCACCTGCTGTGTCTGGATTTTTCCTGCAGCATGCTATGCATGCTATGCTGCAGGAAAATGGAGGGTAAAATGGAGGTAAACAGCCTACGCAGCCAAATATGGGGAGGATAAGTGGGTACAAGTGGATAACTTGCTAGTTAGCTAAATTTCATTCAGTGTGATAATTTTACAGTATGTGATAATCTGGTTGGATTGGCTCCTGCCCCAGTTGCTAGCTTAGTGGCAATGCATGCTCATGAATTCTGGGGGGCATGGTTACAAAACCTTAACTAAAGGCAGTTCTTCCAAAATCATAGACTACACTGTTAAGATGACACATAATAATCAGACTATACTGTATATTGGCCTCTCTTCAATAGAAAAGAAAACCTTCAAGAACCAGACTACTGGCTCGATCAACAGCTGCACATTGCATTGAGTTGAAGTTAGTTAAAGGTTAGATACAGGGTTTGTAACAGTATCTCAAATTTAGCTCAGTAACCTAAAACTCTTCCTCTGTACAGTTATTCAGGCTTGTTTACCGATGAGGAATATACCTGCCTTCTACTTTATTAGGTATTGACACCACATACATATGAAAACATTCACAAGATGCCCTTGTGATGATGAATGAAGATGATGTAATACAATATAAAAAAAAAAACAAATGACGCCAAAGCTGTCTTAAAAGCTGCCATGTGATTGGACAGATTAAAATGTCTTCTTTTTAGAGAAGCAAGGCGTGATTAAATTAAATTTACAGTGAGAACTGAAACGCTGCAACTAAAAAATGCAGCCAGCTGTTCCACAGGGGGTCTTGTGTGGGTGGGTGGACAGCATCAACAACCCTAAATCCTGCTGCAGGGGTTTCAACCTATTTTAGCTGATCTTAAGACGGCTCTAGCCAGCAGCCCATGACTATGATATACTTTGACAGAACAGTAGCTGCTCCAAGGCTGTGGCAGCCAGTGCTGCAAATGGAGGAAGCAGTAAAGTCCGGCATCTGTGCAGCAACACTAGCCTGAAATCATAATACATTTTTAGACAAGATGTCCTGTTGTGACCAATAACAGGAGATAGCGAGGCAGAGAGAGGCTCATCTCATTAACTTTCCTGCCCTCTGACAGTCTTATTTTGGCCATGTTACTCTCTATACACGATGGCAGTGCCAGTTGTCTGCACTGGGCAGGGCTGCCCAGGGCGTTACGAAAGAGTAAACACAGCCACAGCATGGTGCCGCAATTCTGCCAAGTGAAACAGAGGCAACACACACTGACACTCCAGGCAATGCCAGAAGCAACACAACAATGTGGCCCAAATAAGCAGAACATCTTCACAGAGAAAGCGTTGACAAAATTAAAGTGAAGCTCAATGCGTCTGCAAATATATGGACACATTTTGTTAAAAGAGAGCTGACTGTGCACCGCATTACCTCACTATAAGTGACTGTTGGTTAAATTTGTGTAGTTTACACATTGAAATGCAGCTGTTCAAGCTGAACAGGTCAGGACCCATCTGAGTGGGTGGAGAGGCTTCATAAGCACAGCCAGTTCCAGGTTGGGTTGCATTTGCAGCCCCTTGATCTATCACAGTATTATGTTACGCCATACTCACACAGCATGCACTGTCCTCAGGCTTTTGAAACCTCATCTTCACTAAAACATGCTGGTAAAAAAAGAAAAGATAAAAAGACCACACCTAGCAAGAGTCTACATCTCGAGTGTTTAGGAAAGTGCCTAATTCATCTGCATGCATGCGTTTGCATTCTCCAATCATCCGCTTGTGCATATTTAGTGAAAGGCAAACTGCAGAGTCACTCTGGTATCACATTCAATTCCGAGCTTCATCCTGCATGAACAAAAAAAGGAAAGGAAGACAGGGAAGTAGAGAGGCATCTCAAGACACAAACCAGAGAGTACTCAGGAGTGCCTGTGTATGTGTAAGTGTATGTGTACCCAGGCTATTTGCCTCCACAGAAGGCATTCAATACCGTCTTTAAAGCTCCTTCAATGATTCACACTGCTGCCTAAAAAACACTCCATGATACAGTATTGTGCCTTCAGTCTTGCTCATTTAAGATTCATTCAGATGTGTCTTTAGACACAATCTCCTTTAAAGCTGCACCGCAGCATGGTGGCGCAATATTTTAACCACTAATGTTAGAGGAAGACAGATAATACTACTGTGTGTGCTGATTGCAAATCTTGCTGTTGTGCTGAAGCTGCTAGTTGTGGTCGTTACTAGATCATCTACATGTTCTAGGTGTCACCTTCCTGTGAAACCTGAAGTCGCTGACACCTCTGAACTACAGTGTGTCGATTCTCCCGCTGCTCACTTTTCTCTTGTGTGACCGAGAAACGGGAGGAATCTGCTACTGTTGCACTCACAAATAAAATGCAACCTTGATGAAAACTGCTAAATGTCAGTGAAGGGGGTGATTTCAGAGAGCGGACGACTTGTTTGTTTAGACTCTGACCTTTCAGTCCTGAGCTTTCCGCTGTTTTTCTTGTTGTGTCCCTCACCTGAAGACGCATGAGGTCTGCCAACAATAGCAGCAAGAATGAGGTTGTACAGTATCACTCAGAATATAGACTATGCTCCTGCGTGTTCAGTTCAGAACGCAGCTGACACCCTGCTTGCTTTTGCTGTTAAACATCTTTCTCTACCCTGGGCCAACAGTGCCTTGCTTTCTGCTGCAAACTGTCCAGCTAGGCTGCAGCCAGGCACGCAAATGTCTTTGCACATCAGCATCCCGAGACAGAGAAAAAGGGGATTTACAGCCGAGAAAGACAAAAAGAATAGAGAGAGACAAACTGAGCCAGAGAATGTAAGACAGAGTGATTGGTGGGTTGAAAATAACTAAAACTAGTCTTGTTGTTATCCAGCCAGTCCCTCAGCATGGCAGCACATCACTGGAAACACACCACTGAGCCCCAGCCCCACCTCTATTAAAGCAGAGTTGATCTTAGCTCCAGCTGGAAACTGATGTACATGTATGAGAAAATAAATAATCCCTGTACAATCAACTGCAATCTAACACAAATGTTTTGATTTTTGCTTCGACAAAAAGGTGATGCCCTTGTTTTTGGTTGGTGATGCTCTGGGGTGAATCGCACTATATTCCATGGAGTTTTCACATTTTCCCTCTTGGAGGTTAGTGAGAATCCATTTTAATTTGGGTCATATATCTGAAGGGGTGATCAACTAATAGATTAAAAGTGACAAAATAACAATTACTTTGAAAAATTCCTCACCTCCAGTACTAACAATTTAGTAACCTAATGCTTGGAAACTTAAAACCGTCCATGAATACACCTAACACCCTCAGTCAAAGGATGTCACTTTTGCAAAAGCTGATGAACCATGGGGTCATTGTGTGCCAATGTGTGCCGAGATACTGGGCCAACTGCCACTCACAATAACAAGGCTAATCTGTAACGCCACCATGCTACTGGCTTTTAAATCGTTTGGCTAGCAAGCCGCATGGTCTTAAAAATCTTGGCCTGTGCCGTCTTTTAGGTGTGTAGTCATAAAGCAATTTAACTGCCAGACGCAATAAACTGATTGTCAACAAGAGATTGTTACTGCTGACACGGTGTGACAACAAGACAGTTAGTGGCTCTTTCCCAGGTGCAAAGCAAGACCTGAAAAACTGTCTGCTACACAGCCATCAGGTCAGTTCTCCTGACCAAGCAGTGCAGGAATGAAACACTGTGGGTGACTGAAGAACCAGAAATAAAGACTGAACAGTCTACACCAGGCACCGCAGTGACAGTGTTGGTTAGTTTCAATTCCTGAGCAGGTGACTGCTCTGAGATGATGTCTGCTCATCTGTCACAGCCTATTATCAGCACTGCTTGTGCAGCGCAAAAAGCGGAAACAGCCACCTGGGCTGAGACTGTGTGCAATAACGTGTGCGTGTCGGCTCACAAGTGCGAGTGTGGTAAAGATGGAAATAAGGCACTAGTGTCGTTTGAGGACAGAGTTGCAGTGCGCAACATCCCTACTGGGAACATCTACACATGTTCAAAAACACGAAGGGATGTTACTCTAAAACCCCACATGCACTGGGATCCTGAACTTCTCCAGACTTAAACCGGGTGAGCTGCATGTATGAACACACAACTCCGCACACAGTACGGACCTAATTCTTCAGACATAATCCTGAGAGAATATGTGAAAATAGCCAAACTCGGACTGAAGCTACCACAACATCAAACCAAATACTACCAGAGTTTGTCACACCTGGCACTAGGACCTCAGGAGTCTTCTAAAAATGTATACTGCTGCAAGCTACTTCTTGCTTAGTAGGAAGGAAAAAAAGTTATTTTAGTCCAGTATTTAAGTGCATCCCCATATAAATACACAGATGAAGTATAATAAATAACATCATCAAACCGGTCAGCCGCATTTGAGGAAGTTAACCCAAATGGATGGCTTCTGCTTTTTGTGTCTAGCCCCAATCACACCGCACCAATACCAATGACCTTGCTGTGCTGTATGAAAGGTACCAGGGCGGTGTGGGGGTCCGTGTGGGTCCTTCTTGAATCTGCATCTAGAGGTAGTGTCAGAGGTGAGCCAGCTCACGTGCAGTTGTCTTACATTGTCTTCAGCACATCACTCACACGTTGATGCAGGAAACTGAATCAGCGACCGTCATTAATGCTCATTCTGTACTCGATGTGCATCAACTGTGTTTGAGTCCAAATTATTTCTTAAATGTGCAAAACTGGTCATAGTTCATATACCAGTAATGCTTTGAAGCCACATTACATTTAACGCCATGCCACTATCACTGGGATGCCACAGAAGGTCCTTTTGAGGGTCTGCATTAAAGTGAAGTGTATTTATACAAAGGTGTCTTCAAGAGGGGCCACTTTCTCACCAATAAGGCAGCCTGGCTGTTTAAAAAGAGCTACTGTTTCGTACTACAGAGCCCCTGACAGAAATGATCAGACTGCAGCTGGTATGTGTTAGATTTCCTCAGGTGACACACTGTACTCAAGAATATTTATAAGAGTGAAAGTAAATTTGTGTCTCTCAAAGCATCTGGGTTTGCATTCTTGTGTGAATGTTTGGGAAATTAAAATGTGCTTCAGACCGCAGTTGCACAATTACAGAGTGAGTGATACATGAGCTGCTTAGACAGTTACACCAATTCAAATAAAAACATACTGTATTGCACATATTGTTGTGCGGGACATGCACGACTGAAAACACTGGTTTAAACCCATCATTTCACTGGCTGTTCAAAGACGACACATGCAGATGATCATTACTCGTGTCAAGAACTAAATCCTGCTACTGTTTATTTACCCAAATATCCAACGATAGTTGTTGAATGAATCGCAATTAGATCAAAATCCAAAAGTGCAGAAAAGCAGGATTAATACAGGAGACAGCTTCCTTTTGGTGCCTTTCCAGCAAAACAATTATTTGATGACTGAACTGGAAAGTTTCACACCTATGAGTTTAAGCAATGGTGAGTCACATTGCATGGAAATCCTTGAAGGCACTGTTATCACAGCTGAATATACACCCATCCACTTCAATGCTCTATTAATGCAAACACAAAATGATGTCTGATTGTTGTGTTTGAAACTTAGAAATAGTTTATACAACTTAGTAGACAGCTGTCTACCTGCTGCTAAACAAAGTCACGTACCACAAACCAGCTAAAATTGAACTAAACAGCAACACACTAACAGACAGACGTTTCCCACTGAGGAGGAGGTTTAGCTTTTATTTGATTCTTGTAAAATCCCCTTGTCTCATATGAAACTAATCACCTGACACAGCATTATGTCTTTTTTTATTTTTGACAGTTGACATGTCGACAGTTTAAAATTTCCCAAAACACACTGTGTAATTTTGCAAACACAATACTATCCTATCTAAATTTCCATGCACACCAACAGTATACTAGAGCAACTACAGTACGAAATATGTTGCCTGTCTAATACTTTAAGGGATAAAAAAAAGTGGCGACACTCTAGCCATGCAGAAAATGGCTTTAAAACTAGCATTTAACACACATTATATAAAAAAAATGTGTGTATCAGTTTCACATCATGTGTAGACACAAGGGTTTTAGCAGCATTTTTCAGTCGTGCATGTCACACATCGGTGCTGAAACAATTAGTCACTTAATCAGTGAGTTTTTATTTAACAAGTTAATCATCGTTTCTCAAGCACAAGAGCCATTAAACATGCCACACCTGCTTCTTTTAGGTCATTTATTACGGGAAATGAAACCTTTAGGGGTTTTTGACTGTTTGTCAGACACAAGACATGGGAAGATGTTACAACTGGCACCTTGGGGAATTTATGGACTAAAAAGGCTGCAAGAAAACAAAGTATCTGAGATGAAACAGATGGGGTCAGTTTTACATCAGATACAAAAAAAAAGCTAACAAACACGATAAATATCATCCTTGACGTTTGTTATCCACAGCCAGCCCTTCATTACGGGAATTGTTCATGCTATTACTACGATGCCTCCAGTAATGCAGGGTAATGATACAGTGTCTATCCACCATTAAGTCACAGGTGATGCAGTGTGAGCTAAGTGAACTTTCAGTCTGACTCTTGTTCAGACCAGACAGCCTGAAGCAACGTTCCACTCAGACGCTGCGGTTTCCATTCTCTTGCTTTTTCAGTAATACCAAACCATCACTCAAAAATAAGGAGATTAAACATCTGTCAAGCCTGCCCATTTCACCCAACAGAAAAAGACGCATATAGGCGTTGCACATCTCCCTAATGACTTAACCTTCCGTCTGATATGAGTCACTGAGCTCTGAAATAATGCTATCTGTCCAAAACGAATAAACAGTCTGCATGTAGTGCGCTAACACAGTCTGGCTTACATTTTTAGACACATACGCAATAATACACATAAATATGTAGTAGTGGTTTCCTGCTGAAACCACAAAATGCATTTTGCCACCAAAGGTAAGCTTGCATATCACTGCCTTGATATCTACTTCTCACAATCGAGCCACCATTAGGAGGACGTCTTTTGATTCTCTGCAGAGCTTCATTCTTCCTATAATCTACTTTTTTCTCCCTAAGCAGCGATTCAACCAAAAAGCAATCACATCCCTTTCCACGATCCTTCCTTCTTTCCTTGCCCTCCGTCAAAGCATGCCATCTCTCATCCCTGCGTCCCTTTAGATAGCTGTGCTTTTCCCTCATCAGTCTCTCGTCTTTCATTAATCACACTCCATTCTATTCCTCCCTCTGCATCTGCACATTTCTCCCCAGATCAGCTGCCTTCAGCACTCAATCTCTTTTATCCACCATCCTCAGAATCTCTCTATCTTCTCTCTCGCTCTCTCCATCAGTCCAGGCTCCGGTGTCCTTCACCTTGGGCCTTTATTCAGAGTGATTACATGCTTGGTTAACTCATTCATGGACTCCACTCAGTGACGCACGCTGGACGCATGCCTACTCTGTCCCAACGCATTCAGTTTGCGCAGACACACTAGCTGCATATAAGCACACAGCAGATAATGTGCTTCTTTAAGATGCAGATAAACACAGACTGAACATGAACAAATGCCATCAGAAGGCGCAAGTTTAATATACATGTGACAGTGACAACAAAGTCAACTTGCCCTGAATAACCATGACTCATTTTCAACAGAGGGCATTTAGGACATTAGTGTCACTTTATGAAAAGATTCAGTAACTTTCCTAAGATAGATAATGTGAATTACCATGTACTTTAGTATCTGTCATATTAGTTCTGCCTGTTAGCAAACATAGGCAGGCAGTGGTCTTATATGTGGCTCTCTCATGTGGCTTTCTCTGCCTCCTCTAACACCACGACTGTAACTGGGTGTTGCTCTTGAATTTCTACCAACTCACTGAACAAACCAGTTTGGGTCTGTCTGTTGGGGCAAAAAGTTATTACTACTATACATGTCGGACATAAGTGATGCAACTTGGGACAAGTCAATGCAAGAAGACGTGACCTACCACAACCTGGAAAACAAGCGTCAGAGGGAGGAAAAAACACGTTTTGTTGAACTGGTGGAAAACGGATAGATAGTTGGAACCAAATCATTTTCATTTTTCAGTAGATACAAGTTTTAAGCATTATAAAATAGTGCTTTCTTGATCAAAAATGAAAAAAAAAAAGCAGTTAAACTGATATCCTGCAAACTAACAGGATATCAGCTTCTGTTTCTCTGACCAAAAACAGAAATGGCAGATGTGATAGTAAACTTGGGCTCAGCTGGCTCATATTCTGACTGGGGGATATTGAGGGACTCCTTTGTTATCTCTCAGCCAAAATGTCATGTTGTGCAGAGACACCCCTGACAAGGCCTCCACCCTTCCTCGGCCCAGATCTGCTTGCAGACTGCTGCAGCTAGCCAGCAAAGCTAATAACCTGTCAGTATAAAGAATAACCTCAAAGAGACACACCTTACTGTGCAAGTCCAAACCTTTTGTGATACGCCAAAGACCTGACGTTCTCCTGTTTGGAAAGACATCTGATCTCACTGTGTTTCAATATTAAACATCATCAGGTGAAATTAAAGCTTAACCTCATGCATGAACATGAATGAGTCAAAGAGCGACTTTCTGGAATTGCTCTTCTACTTGCAGCTAATATGATTTAACCTGAAGACTGAGTGCCTTTAAGTCTGCATAGCAAATACACAAGTAAATGCAACACATGCGAGTTCAAACAGCAGCAGACGGGTGTGTTTTGGGAAGTTACACTGATGTCACAGCCTAATGATGAAGACAGTGATGGACCTGTCATGCAGATGTGTCTCCTCCAGGAATGACGCCTGGCTCTCCTCCAAGCTCATGGCTGGGACAGTCCCAAGTCAAGTGACACTGTTACCAGCTTCTGTCAGGTGTCATCTGATACATCGACAGCAACGACCAAATCAAGCCTGATCATCTTAAGCTCAGCCTACTGACTCATTTCATGTTTAACCATCGTGTTTACTTATGCTTCTCCGAAAATACACATCTCACAAATGTAAGAGGTCCATTAAGGAGCTCGTTCACATAAAAGCCTAGGTGGTGACACTTTGGTTAAATTAGCATGAATGCTAAAGGCGCACCTTGCTCAGGAAATAAACTAAACCCCGGCATAGCCGCGTTAGCCGCACTGGAGGCTGCTAGCGTTAGCTGTCTGCTGCGTTAATCATTCCTGTAAATAACATCCTTGCACAACAAACTGGGCTCTACAGAGTTATTCCCGTGGTCTAATCTGGGCGCTGCCATGGTTGTTTAGTTATCTGCAGGCCACAGGGATGGCCAAAAATACCGCCTGGCGGTAACATTAGGTTGGTTGACCGTTGCCAGCTTTGCTACCAATTTAGCATCGTAGAGCTAACTAAGCTAAGCAACATGCTACCCGCTAATTAATGCGCCGAAGTGGCCAGTAAAAGGGAATAAGCACGACCGTACATCTGTGTAATGCTGACTGTGGAGGTGTCAGCCGCTGAAAGGTGAACTTGCAGCCAGCATCTGAAAGGCTGCGCAGCTGACCTGTCACAGGAGAGCAAGCTAGCTGGCACGGTAGCTGTCTGTACTCACCCCATTAACCAATCCATGGTGCTGTTGGTAGCTAGCTTAGCTCACGTTAGCTGGCAGGGGATAAATCCACCAGGAGCTGGAGGCGACCCCCTAGTTTAACCAGCCACCACCCTCGCTGCCCAGGCTGCCTGGCCCCCGATCCCGTCGCTCTCCCCGGGGCCCGTGTCTCTCCCAGCTGCTGGATCCTGGTCGGTCGGATGTAAACGACGCTTAAACTTTTAGTGACTGTCCTTGTTTTGATCCTCAGCTAGCTCCGATCATTAAGTAGCAGGAGCACAGTGAGATCGGGTTATTAAATGGTAGCTGGAGAGCAGCATTGAGTGACTTTGAGCACGAAGGCGAGCGGAGGAGAGCAGGGTAGCGGTGTGGCTCTGCCCCGAGTCGCGGTGTCGGGTGTAGAGGCGCCGAGTGGGACCTGACTGTTCGGATGCCGCTGGTCGACCCGGTATCCTCTGTCATGAAGCCTTGTATGGCTACTGTGCTAGCTGACAGGATGAACATCCACTGGAGCTGCTGCTTTCTGAGCGAAGTCTAAATCAGAGTCCGGAAGTAAACACAGACCCGACCCACTGCCTCTCCTGTGCGTAAGATGCGTGTCACACAAGGCCGAGTGAAGATGGATGCAGTGGGATATGTAGTTAGCGAGTGAAGGGCAGCGATCCGTTCATTTTTTAGTTTCCACTATTTAAGCAGACGCTCACAATGAAACATGTTAGTGAAGATCACTATAACTGCAGTTAACATCCTGTCGAGTTTATGTTGTCTCATTAGTCAGAACACTTGTCTTATTTTAAGACAGTGGCTTCAGCTTAAGAGTGAAGGACGTTTCTTTTGTAATTCCTGATACCTTAAATAAAAACTTAATGGTCACAAGCCTGAACTTTAAACGTGTGGCTGGAGTTTGGAACAAGGTTGGCACATTTGAGAAGTATTATAGGATGCTACAATCAAATATAATGGTTTCAGGCAATAATTATATATAATTAAAACGTGTTATGCCAAATACAGTCAACTTTACACATTATAGTAAGTAATAATATCACTGAATAACCAATAGTATCTCTGCATAGCCATTAACAGCCTAGATCTGTGTCCTTTGTTCATTTATATCATTAACATTTTAGATTTTTAAGGGGCAGAACCATCTCAAGCCATCTTTCCACACTCACCCCCAACAACAAACCACTACTGTGTAATAACAGCTAAGACATGGCCTGTATTATTACCTAATGCTGTATTAAGTCTAGCTTTAGTATGTTAATATACTGTACCACTAGCTACCACCAACTAGAGGAGCCTTTTAGCTATTAAATATCATTGCAGCATAAGACAAGAGGTTGATTTCAATGTTTTGGGGCATGTAACAAAGCTGCCATGTGTTTGCTGTCTGCCATTGTACATCATATGAACATAAACAGACAGATGACACATCACATACACAATGAGCAGAGTAAAGTGGATATGTTTGACCCCGGGGCTCACTGGTTAATCTGTCTGTGTCATTGCCTTCACTAGTACCTGCAGCTTTTATCATATAAGCACAAAGCAGAAATGACCCCTGCAATAAAACACTAAGAAATACTAGAAGAGCCTCCTGTGCAGTGAACCCTCACTGTGACCCAGCGCAGGAATGACAGGCACAGTAATGAACAGGATATCACTGGCAAAATTATTATACAGTGTCAACCACTGAGACTGTCCTCAGAAGATACTGTGTTTTATGTCGAGTGATTAGTTGTAGTACATTGCATGCATGTCACCCACTTTAGTCTTCGGTGAACTGAGGCAGGCAAGATGACATTTGATCAGTTGATCAGTGCAGATAAAAAACGTGATAATCCAAAACGCTGACACGTTCACGTTCTGCCACCGCTGCTATTTTTAGACCACTTTATCTGCCGCTCTGTGCACAAAGAAGCAGGACTGAAGCAAGTAATTCATTTGCAACAGAGAACAGTTAATCACATTGTGATAACTTGATTGTCATTGTGAAGAAGTGCTGCATTGTTCACTAAACATAATTGACAGATTAATCAGTAATGGAAGTATTTGTCAGTTTCTGTCTTTTATAATGTATATTTAAAATGTAATGACTTTTAATGGCGTTTAACGTTTGCTTTTTTTCAATTTCTATTTTGGAACAGGAAAATAAATGCATTTAATTCATCACCTCTATCTTAACCTCAACCTTTGCTCTTGTTTTATTTAATTCCTCTTTTGACCCATTTCCTCTTCAAGAAATCATCGATCAGACATGTTTCCAAAGGATCAATATGTGCTTTGCCCTGCAAAAATGGCTGCTTTCTACTTTTGTCTGTCTCTCAGAGAGACCATTAGAGCAAGATGTATGGACTTAATCACCCCCTAATACTCCTCTCTTTCTCCTTCTTTTCCTGTCACACCCCCTCCTCTTTATCTCCTCAGCATCATCATCCTCTTCCATGCTGCACTCTGCATCCTCAGGCTTCTATAAATAACAGCGGCACACACACAGGCAGGGTATCCAGAATAGGAGCCCTGTTAACAGGAGGCAGAGCCACATGATTGGCTCGCAGACACTTCAGTGCACTGATGGCTTCCAATGAGTTTAGTTGGAGGTGGAGTTACAGCGATGATGGACAGGAACCACTGAGGCCTTGAAACCCAGTGTAATGTTATTAACAGCCACACAGGGGCGGTGTGGGATGTTTGGTGACACCAAGCTGGTAAAGACATCAGTTCCTACATTAATGGACACAAGTAAAAGTAAAATAAAAAAAGAGTGTTAGAGATTCTGTCAACAGCACCTAAATCACTGCACCTGTGCAGGTGTGTATTGTGAAACTGATCAGGATCATTCATGTATGTGTTAATTGGCATTAGACTGCTAATAACTATAAACATTTTTTGTGGCTTGTGCAAATTTTGATCATATAATGACGACAGTGTGCAAAACTGTGTTGCTGCAATAATGGCATCGTCTAAGAATCAGTATTTAATGAGTAGGATAATTCAGCAAAACTCTTAAAGAGTTAAGAGTCAAATTTTTGGTTTGTTTTGGTTCATTTTATTAATGTAGCATTTTTGTTGCTTTGAAATGTACAAGTACAATTTAATTTTTCTCTATATTATTGTAGGTAAACATCTCTGAGCCTGGAATCTAACCTCTCTGCATGGCTAAATAACACATTTATTTTTTGAATGAAGGAAATGTTTATGTAGATGGGTTTTTTCTGCCAATACATTCTGTCTCATCACCATAGGCAAATCAGGTGTAAGTAAAAAAAATGCATTATTGCTAAATTTAATTTGGTTAATTTAGTCTTCCTTGGAGTAGACATGCTGGTTTACTGTCACACTGTCATGACTTATAATTTGAGCACTTCAGTAGAACAGAGTCACTGTTCACTACTGAGAAATTGTTGTGAAAAGATCTAAAACTGTTACAGTCTCTCTCCTATCCACTATCTCCATTAACTCTTTTTGAAATCCATAGTTTATGAGTTGCTAACTTTTCGACAGCTTTCATAAATCATTCTGCAGTGACCTAATATCTGTCCAATAAATATGTTTACCTCACACAAGGATACAGACCTGCAGTCTGTTGTCAGAGGTCCGGCTGGTGCCAGAGATGTGCTCTGTGGGAAAATGAGCCGGGCTCTGGTCAGGTGCTCGTCTGAATTAGCCAAGGTCACTTCCTGAAATCCATCCACTCATCAATACTGAGCCATCCCGGGGTCGATACTTTCCCATTCCACATCATCCCAGCCAATGCGATGCATGAGAGAGCTTTGTCCGTTCACCCAGTGTCATACCTAACCTGCCTAATGCAGCCAGTGGATGTTATAAAACAACCTAGTAGCTATGTAATTTAAACTGTAGCTTATGTAAAGAAGGAACAGTGATAGTTGAATATGACATAAATATCATTTATTACAAGCAAGCGAGCGAAGCACACATGTATTCAATGTCTTTAATCATAGCTTGACTCCACTTACCTGCAGACACAATAGCAGTGTCTTTGATATTGAAGTAAATTTGTTATTACTGCTATCACCATGTAGTTACACGTTACACACGTTTCCTGCTATGACAAGTCAAAGCGTCTGCAGCAAAACAAAACCCACTGAACAAATCTGTACACTATAAGCCTCAGGACAGTTGTATTATTCCAAGGCTTAGTAGTGAGTGGTGTTACACTATTGATCTGTTGATCACTAGTGAAGTGTTCAACCATATATTCAGAATAAATTGCATATCCAGAGATTTCCTGCCAGACATATGATGTTTGCATCTAAGGTGACTTATTACCTGCAGAGTAGTTGGTGCATAGGTTACAATAACACAACAAACACATTTGTTTTCTTGTCAAGATAAGAAAATATAAACAGACCTCAGACTTCTTCTTTTTTTTTTTACATTTTCTAAGCATTTCTAAGACCTGAGATATAAAGTAAAAACCCACAGATTAGCTCAGTGCTGCTGCGGAGAGTGAGGTACTGGCTGCAGCATGACTGATATGATTTATTCATAGCTGGCAGCAGTAACTCAAAAAGCCATTAGGAGGCATTAAAACAGAGACACCTCACATTACTCTTGCATGAATAATAAATGTTTTATAGATGAAATGAGAAGTGTGTGCGTGCATGTGTGTGTGTGTTTTTACATTTACCTAAAATTACACAACAATTAGATGTGACATCTGTTATGCAGTGTTATAAGGACACCTTTCTATGCCCTCAGATCTACAACAATGTTTTGATTGGGAGTGTTTGAGTTGAAAATCTGATTAAGATTAGCTCCAAAAACACACTTGATACGCATTTCTAGCTATAAAAACCCTAAAACTGAAGCTTAAGATCAGCGAATGACTTTGACTGTGATGATAACAGAGTAAGTATCATTCAAGAAATGTGGTTATGAATTACTAATAGCTGAACTGTAGATGTAGCATAGTTACAAATATAAATATAACATTTCTATTAGAAATATATACACATATTTGTCTCTTTAAGGGAAATATTAAAGACTAGAAGCTGCATGTTGCCATCACAGGCATCATTGTGTGTGTGTGTGTGTGTGTGTTTGTGTGTGTGTGTGTGTGAAAACACTGTATCATAGACATGTTTACTGTTAACAGTCTGCTCTCATACTTTCAATAATGAGCACATAATATAAAGTGATGATAATGACCACTTGCATGACTGTGTTTCACACTGTCGGCACCGACAAGTCTGCTTGCAGTATATAATGCAATGTGTGTGCGCGAGCGAGCGCGTGTGTTCTTGTGCTTGTGTCATTGCTGGCTCCACACTGACGGCTGGTGTCTTGGTGTATGAGTCAGTCTTAGCCACATTAGTCATGTCTGCAGACCTACCTGGCTCCAGCACTGCCTTCCTAGAAAGAAGACAAGATGTGGAGGAAGGAAAAAGGGGGTGCATTTGAAGCATTTGAAGCTGCAGACAGTAAATTGGGCGTTGTTGTGTTTAAACATGGGATGTTGTTGAGAAGTGGAAGAAACAGAGGGGGAGGCAGAGAGAAACGAAACCAGAAGAAGTGGCAGGCCAAGGTCAATGAGAACCAGTTGAGATTGTCAGAAAAGTGCACAGTCTGGTCTTTGGTGCATCAAATCCAAACCAGCTATTCTGCAGAAGAATCAAATCACACTGTTTCAATGCAGTAAATTTTCCATGAACACAGTGATACAGACCCACACCCCTCCTCTGGTTCAAGCAAATCAGACATGAAGTCATTTTCAGCCAGAAGCAACTCAACAGAAATAGCTTGCATGTGGCTCTGAGGTCATGGGCAGAGAGAGGAGAAATGATAACAGAGCAGCAGCCACAGACACTGTGTGTCAGCAGCAAGCAGTCTGCTGTGCAAGAGATTCAGCCTTTGTCTTAACAACATACAAGTCATCGTGCCTTTGTGCTTGTTGAACCAGTCCTGCACAAACAACAGGCCTACAGTAATTATGGACAAGTGTTTAGAGTGGAAATAGATTTTTGTTTTCCAAATAGTTCTATTTTAAGGTGTTGCATTTTTGTGTTCGTGAGACCAGAACAAAAAAAAACCCAACAACCATGAAGAATGCATTTAGGATTTAAAAAAATAAATGATCACAAAACAACCTAACCTTTTCATGTTCATCTGTTTTATTTTCTCAACTGGCATCATAAATCCTGCTTTGTGGAATCGAACTTTGATGATGCTTCCTAACATTACTGGTACTTACAGACTTTAAAAAATCCATTTGTTATCATTTTATGTGCTCTACTCTGTAAAAATAATACCATGTTTTATTGTTGGCCATACAGAAGTCCATTAAAAAGACATATCCCTGTGTAGGCATGTGTATCACCTGGTGTAATATGAATATTAAATATCTGTACTTAATAATGTCATACCTAATACTGTGTTACAGAAAACATTCATGGACCCAATGTTAGTTTTCATTTCTTGATTAAAGTTTTACTTCTGACCCTCAAAACCTTTTTGAAAATACCTACAAAAAAAAGTTTGATACTAAACATAACCACGAACCATAACCATAAACATAACCATAACCAAAAAATGACAGATCTGCATCAGTGAGTCAGTCAGACATATGGTCAATGGTCAACAGAAACGGCTCACAACAAATAAATGATCTTCACTTTAATTCCTTAAGAGAAGAAATTATTAAAAAAGAGTACAATCAAACGAATAATTCTGGTAATATATTTTCATACTGTCCTTCAGATTATTCAGAGAGATGAGGCCGTGTCAAGTATTGTCGTCTTCAGTGGTGGTCCAGGATGTGGTCATTGGAGGCGCAGATGCTGAGATATGCGATTTGTGCTACTGTGTGCTGTGTGTTGCTGACTACAGTAGCAGGAATACAGTATGAATACAATGTAGGTGTGTGTGTGTGCATTAACACACTGATGCAGTTTGGACCTGGGCACAGAGTGCTGATGGGGCTGATGCTGGGGGAAAGAGAGAGAGAGAGAGAGAGAGAGAGAGAGAGAGAGAGGGAGAGTTGCAGTTTGTTCCACCATTAGAAAGACAGGGACAGATGTCAGCACCAACAGCTGCTTTAGTCAGCATTTTGAACATGCACACACTGTGATAGTGATGAGGGGTTGCCTTGCTGTATACAGAGAGGAAATGAAGGTACACACGCTTCGTTTTTCTTTCTCTTTGTCCATTCACTCAGTTTCTTTCTTGAAAACAGAGACTAAGCGAAACCTGAGGACTGACGAACTGATGTACATTCAATCTGCTGCTGGCCTGACTGGTGGAACAAAAGTATTGATCGCCTCTCACCTTCCTGTTAGGGGACAAACCAGAGCTGCTGAGATTGACTGGGAGCCAGCAGTAGGTGGCAGCAGTCAGTTATGCAACACCTGCCTGTGTGATCAGATGGTTTGCTGGTGCCACTCTGTTCTCAGATACAGCCCCAAGCACTCCATCAACTTTAAGGGTGGAATATATAATAAACAAATGTCTATGCTCCTTTGAAAATAAACAAGATAGATCCATGCCTGTCTGCCCCCTGTCCTGCTGTAACGCAGCAACATGTAATACACAGGCAGCTATGGCAACACTAAATGCATTAAGTTGGATTACCTGAGACCTGCTGAGCCTCAGAGCCAGCCAAAGATTCCTTCTCACCGTAGGCCCGACTCACACACACACACACACACACGGATACACACAATTCTCCCAGAAGAAAATGTACAAATGATCTTCCAGCTTTCATGTATTAAGCTAATTTCCATGTGGTGAGTTGAAATTTATGTAGAGATGAAGACTGGCTTATGAATGTGCTTATGGCTGCAGAAGGGCAGCAGCAGGAAGAGAGGATTGGGCACACATGTTAGCGAATATGTGTTGGTACCAAGGCTCTTGCTGGCCTGGCATAGAGCAGAAGGGAACTACCACAGACTGTCCGGCCTCTCAGCCCACAGAATTCAACTTTTTGACCACTTGCGTGAGATAGAATTAAGAGGCGGTTTAGAAAGAGGGAGAAAGACAGAGAGAAATAGTGGGACAAGCAGGCTGCCAGACTACAGGGTTATATAAGGACAAGAGTTTTCCATGGAAAAAAAGGGCAAGAAATGCTGTTTGGAGTCAGTCATCCTTGGTGACGCATGGAAAAGTGTGGAATGTTGTGCTGACGCAACTTTCGAGCAGCGAGCGAGTGTAATGAATATCTCTGAGATGATAATGTGCAAAAAGGAGAAACACGGAGACAAGAAACAAAGGAAGCAAAAGTGGCTATGTTCTGTGAAAATATGTGTGAGTGCACTTTGAATGGGTGCAAGTGGAAAAGCGGGGAAAGAGTCCCGTAGCTTGCTGACGTAACATTTCCTAACTGTTTCCATATAGAAGGCCTGGCAGCAGGCGCCAGGCAGCTTCTCAGCATGGATAAGTCTGGTACCCATCAGCCACTGTGAGAGAGAGTACACTTAAGCACTTAAACACTCACACACATGCACGCTTACACATGTGCAGCATACGTGAGACATTAAGCTCAGATCGCATGAGCTTTATGGGCACAAACACATTATCACTGATTGTCAACACAAATCATGGCCATTCAATCACAAACTCATGTATACATAATCTTATGTACACATATATCTAAACAGTATATTACTGTAGTAACACAATTCATGCATATGCACTTGTGAAGGAAAGCATTCACGCACGCCACCTATGCATAAAAACACGACATTCAAACAGACAAGTGGCAAATTAAAGGGTAAAAATCAGAATAAATCAGTTGAGAAACACAGAACAAGCACCAAAATAATAGTTTTGGAGGAACTGTGACTATTCTTCCAGCAGAGTAGGATAATAGATGGATGGATGTGCTCAACCTAACTGCTTTGCAATCCCTGCTGTCCATGAGTGAAAGGCTGGTTACACCCTGAGCAGGCTGCCTGTCTATCACAGAGATGACATATAGAGACAGACAACCATTCACACTTATGGGCAAACTAGAGTCACTAATATATATCTTTGGACTGGGAGTACCCAGAGAAAACCCATGCTGACACAAGGAGAACATGCCAACTCCACATAGACAGGCACCCGGCTGACAGTGAGATAACAGTACAGCCACTACACAAACATGTTGCATGTGTTGTGCATGTAAACATCTTTTCCTGGTTTCAGAAACCTGGACATACTCAGACAGAAATGCTATATACTGTGTCAAGTTAACACCTTTTTGACATTTCTGATCGATCTCTGTCATGTCTACAGATGTGCTGTTAGAAAGTAAAACTCGCAGCAGTCAGTTAGAATCATATATATAGTAATATGAATGTGAAAGATGATCAGATTCTTATCAAAGTTTCTTATGTAAACATCACATACTGAAAAAGATCAAAATCAGTATGAGATTCAAAACCATGATAACAATGCACATGTTCAATATGTTAGATAAAATCAATGGAACTGGCAGGTCCAACACCTAATCTGTAGTACCCACTTACTTTAACACTGTGTAGTGTGTGTACATATATATATATGTATGTCTCTGTGTATGAATGTAGTTTTATGCAAAAATTGGTCATGAAATGTATTGCAACTGTATTATGAATCACACAGTGGTATACCTTTACACTATGATAATTTAATTTGCATGAATAATAAAACACATTGTGTCCATATGCTTATATTTGCATTCTTGTGTGCTGCATCTTTGGCCTTGACATTCCCACATATTTGATGATGCACTCAAGCCAGGTAAGCCATACAGTACGTGAAAATGATGAAATATTGCACCAGAAAGCTGTTTCATGTCAACGTACAGTAGATTGGCAATAGGAAACCTGTATAGAAGTGCAATCTTCAGCACACCAGAGGAGAGACTGCAGACAGGCAGGTTATCCAAGATGCAGATCCCTATAATACGAGATGGGGGCACCTTGAAAAACCAACACATACAGAGGAAGCACATTGTGAAAGGATTATCCCTTATGATCCAGGTGATAAATACGCACAGGAGCATGCGGGGCAGGCTGCTCATTCTAGTGAGAATGGAAGTAAGAAAGTAGGATTTACTATGTATTGTGTTACTGTGGTGGCCTTGTCACGGGGAATTCCCACGACGCCCATAAAATAAAGACACACACTCGAAAAGCAGTGAGGCTCAGCTGGAGATGGTGGTAATATCATTATCTATGCCTGTCTCCTATTGGACTCAGTGTTGCGCTCGCTGAAAAACGCCAAAGGCCATTTGTTTTTGTTCTTGTATCTCCGTTGCTGCTCATCACTGCCAGAACGACACACAGGTTGTTCCCACTAGACTGAACCGAATGTTGGGGCTTTGGGAGTGATGCTTTGTTTGCAGAAGGATGTTGCTTGATTCTCCGAGGTGAAATTCCACCATGACATCATGAAACCAAAACTGCCTTTGTAGTCAAGCCCCCCTTTGCTGGAATCCATGAACTGGCCTCCCACCGGATTTGGGTCCTCTCTGTTCTTATTAGTGTACGCTTTGTCCTCTGGGGACAAATACCTGCCTTTGTCTTTCTTTTTCTCACACAAATATACACTACTACCTCATCTCTTCCCCTGAAGATAAGCACCATTCACCCCCCCGCGCTCTGCTCCCACCCCCACCTGTAAACCTGTATGTGTGTGCGCGGAGAGAGAAGCAGCGGGACAATGCCAGACATTGAATTAGTCTCAGAGAAGACAGTGAACAAATGGGAACAACAGGGTGACGTTCTTTACAGACATGGTAAGAGGTCCTTTCCCTGTTCTCAGACAAACATATATCAACTGCATATGCTTTATGTATTATGTCTCTTTGTGGTAAACTTGTGTCTTAGGGTGTCTTTTCTCACATAGCTCAGACCTGTCCAGCTCTTAAAGTTACAATAAATGGGAATTCTCCAAAACTTACTAATCTTACTAAACCTATTAAGTTTGCTGAGTCTGGATGACAGGAGGCTTCAACAACACCTCTCCACATTTAGGTTTAGTAAAATAAAAATGTATAAGTACAATTTTGATGTGATGTGTTTCTCCTTTTTTGAGGAAATATACATATTTCTGAGAGGTTGATTTGAAGTTCAATAATAGTTTGATATCTGTATGCTACACCCACCTTCACTTTCCTGTTTTATTTTTTTCCCTACAAACAAAATATTATTTGTTGTTAAGCTCTAGATTTGATATTTGTGCAAAGCAAGTCAAGCTGTTTTTATCACAAGTTCACGTACTTCTTGTAGGTGTGGTTATATATTTATATACATTTAAGTGATGATACTTGATGATACTCAGTTTTTCCACAAAGATTATTTAAAACACAGAATTTTTGTACTTCTGCTTTTAATATGTTGTAAGTATGTGCTGTCTTTTAGTCCTATTCTTATCCTTAAATAATTAACCACCCCATAAGCGTATGGAAGCACCAGGCATTGCCAGAGTCTGGTAAAAACAAAAATCAATAAAACTGTCTTGTATGGTTAAACTGGAGTTTGCTAAACACAAAATCAATAGCAAGAATACACAACTGAGGATGTTATAATGTGTTGCCGTTCTGTTTGGTGGAACTCCCTTCCCAGCCCCCATGCAAGCACAAGAGAAGAAGAAGCAGAGAAGAGTTTGTATTTTGTCATGTCTGTATTTTTGTCTCATTTTCACAAAACATGTACAGGGGAAGGAAAAGCCTTTCAATAGAACCTGAGGTATTTTTGCGTCAAGCAGCCTAAGGTATCAGGATTTTCTTTAAAAACTCATCTAAATTCATCAGTGTTCTTAGATGCATTGCTATTTACACAACAACAACAACAACAAAATAATAATAATAATAATAATAATAATAATAATAATAATAATAATTTTATGATGACAACGATTTTAGCAAATGGGACAGCCTGCATCATCTTTGTTACATGTCATAAATAAGTTTAACAACACTTTCTTAAAAATATATGGAGAAAGGTGAGGAGAGGTTGCTTGAGCCACGGGTTTGGGGGGTGGGTGTAGGAATTTTCAGAACTTACTGTAGCTGCAGCAGCACAAGGTCAAAGATCAGAGATTGCCAGAGAAAAGGACTAATCAAGGGTCAAAGGAGAAAATAAACACATTTTACATGATAAATAAATAACCATCTCGCACCAGGAGAGCAAAGTTTTCATTCCGTCACCTCAGGATTTTGTTATGCAGTTTTTAATAAAAGCTTTGGAAATTAGGAAGCAAAGCAAAAAAAGAAAGAAAAAGTGAGGGAGCTTTACGGACATGCATTGTGCTGATGTACCCTGTGCCGGGCTTGGCTCACTGAAAGATCCCCTGAGAATGAACAAAATGGTATGTGTAGGCCCAATGCAGTACATGTGTGAATATAGGTGTTAAGTGCATACAGTATAGGGGGTGCTATGTGATGTTGTCAGCTTTGGTGGGACGTGTTATGATAATAACTGATGAAATGGTGCTGGTTTGCAGAGGACACTCGGTATGAGTCTTTAAATCTCAAAGGTGTCAAATAGCGTGTGTCCATTTGCATATAGCTGTTGTTATGCAAGCCCTCATGGACCTAGCAGAAAAGTTTTAGCATTTATGAGTGATCAGAGAGTGTGTGTGGCTCTGCCAGCCTCTGCACACAGTCGCATAAAACAGTCTTTTTAGTCAACACTTGTGATAAATACATGAATTCGCCCTGCAGATGAGCCAAAACAGAGATCCTGTTCATAAGCATTTGACTATTGGGATGACTGTACCATCCTCCTGACAGCAAACTAAGGCTCTGTGTTTATACTCTAAACTCAAGGCTTGGCTTACTGAATATCACCATGTCAGGGTGCGAATGGAAATCAAAGTTGTATATCGGAAAGCAGAAAAGTGCATTTCAAAATCATACATCACTCTCCCCAAAAAAGGAACCGCACATATTGCTTGGTTGAATTTGTTGAATGTGTGTATTTGTATGAGTGTGTTCATAAATACCATACACCAAATAATAATAATAATAATAATAATAATATTTCAACAAAAGAACAAAGAAATAAATCCACAACACATTATATTATTTCTCATTACCAGAATGAACCAATACAATAAATTAAAACTATAACTGAACAAAAAGTCCATTAGAAGTCCATTAAAATTGCTATATATTCATATTGTATATATAGTTATTTGTTTGACTGTAGTCAGCCTTTCTGGTGCATGCTCAGTGGTGACCATAGATGGTGACTGGGAGCAGTAGGAGGAGGTTGGTGTGAGGGGTGGGGTTTATAAAATAGCAGAGGGGTCATTCATTCTTATCACCATCCTGAAACATTAGTCCTACCCCACTGTTAACACTGGAAACAAGGTAGCCAAAGTCAGGACAGACACACTGTGCTTTAGGGGAAACTGCCCGTCGCTCAACTAAAAGTCATCGTTGGCTGCAGTACCATCTTAATATTGAGTCCTTTGGATCTCTCTGCCTTGTGCTGTGGTGATGTGAAGAAACAATGCTGTTTGTTATTGTTGTTGATGTTGTCATGGAGAGTCTGTAGCAGGCACAGCCACTTTGAAAGAGGGGGGCACAGACGTGAGAGGTTCTGAGGCGCTCTGACACTGGTGTGAAGCTTTGGGAGGAAACATGGGGCTTGGTTCAAATCACAAGCTGTACACCCACTGCAGCACATTACATCTGACCACAGGCAAGCAGTTTGTGTCCAAACACTGCCAAAATAGGGATTTTATATTTAATAAGGATGCAACATGACACTTGCCCAGGGGTTTTTTTTTTTATCTGTGACAGAGCTCAGAAAAATAAAGAGTTTCAGTACCTACAGTCACCTCCCAGTACCCCACCCTCCTCAAGGCTTCTCTTCAGATCAGTTCAGGGTGGTTATGGTCTGCTAAGCACCACATCTGAGGCTCTGTCTTTCCAGGTGTGAATACTAGTTCGCTAACTGACCTTTTCACATTAGGTGTCTGTGTATCTGTTATCCTTCTCTCAACTGGAGTCTTTAACACTGTCTGGGAGGGGAGCACAAAAAAAGCCCCCTCTCATATGTTCTCTTCTTGAATTCCCTCAAACCAGGTCCATTTTTGTCCCCAAGGGACAGCTCTGATCATGTCCATTATCTGTCAGGATACCTCGATGATCTCCATGCTTCCAGAGAAGCTTGACTGCTTCCCAATCTTCCCCAGTTCTTCTCGGGAGCGTGTCTCAGAGATGCCCTCCTCGAACTCCATCTGACAGCTGCGCCGCTTGAATTGCTTGTCTGATGCAGACCCGCTGTTGTTCGAGCTGTTAGACAGGGCCACTGTGGACGACAACGTGGAGTCCCGGTGGTCTCGCTGTGTCTGTGGCACAGAAGGATTCTCCCTCTGGGATTTGTCTCGTAACCACACACCTTCACTGCACCCGAATGCCACATATGCTGAGCTGCTCCCGAACCTCACTGACGACTCCTCAGCCCCTCCATCACCACGTCCTCCCAGCTCCATCTGTCTTTCACTGCCCTCCTCTGCCCCAAAGTGCCAAGGGGCATCTGTGGTGGGGGTTACAGGAGTGGTGGCTTGGACAGTCTCTCTGTGTTTGGTCCACATGTCCCCAGACCCCACAGTGGGCAGGGAGGGTAATGACAAGAGCAGTGAGCTTTTTAGGTTCTCGTCCAAACTGGGGCTCTTGTGGTCCAGTGACAAGCTGAGGGACTGTGGAGGTTGGTGTGGTAGGGAGTGGACAGGAGAACTGCCAGAACTGTGCTTGGGTTTTCTCCTGGGTCTGGATGAAGAAGGACCAGACCGATGGACTCCTTCACTTACTGTGAGCCCCAGGCCTCCAATGCTGCCCCCGCTGCCTGGTGAAGGGAATGGTGAATCAGTGGAGCCGGGGCTGTCTAGGACGGGAGACCGGGAGCAGAAACCATTGGTGGTTGCTGTTCCTGGGCTGTCAAGCTTGCACAGCTTGGGGACGTCTTCAGAGTGTGTGGGTGCAAGGCCAGGGCAGCAGGGACTACTGGGGGAGTAGACAGACTTAATGTCCAGCGAAAAGGAGCGTTTGAGTCGATTAGTGTCCATGATCCTCTCCGCAGAGAGGTGCAGGCCGTTGAAGCCGTGCTGGAGGGAGGTGGGTGATGGCAGCTTGGGTTCTGGTGGGACCTGTGGCTCTGCCACAGATGAATCACAGTTGCTATGGTGACCATTCATCTCAAAAACTGCGCTATCCCCATTGGCTGAGTTTTGCTTACTGCTGTTTTCAGAGATCTTGTCATCAGAAGTGGAAGTTAAAGCTTGGAGTAATCGCAGGCCCTTCTCAAACTCCAGCAGCTGGCCCAGGAAGTTAAAGTTGGGGGATATGGAGGGTCTCCGGTCCTTTACAAACCTGTCGGGATGAAAGAAAGGTGGAAAACATGTCACAGGAATGTAGATTTTAGACAAATCCTGTTAATAATCTAAGTAGTAAGAGGATAGAGCAGATTTTTTAGGGTCAGAAATCACTGTTAATAGTGAGCTGCCATTTTACTGAGGCTGACACCTTAGCTCAGCAGGGGGTGGGGGAGGAGCAAGTGGTACCTGTAGGCATCATCTGATGACAAGCCCATTGTTTTCATGATGTATGCGATAGCGATGGTTGCAGAACGTGAGATTCCAGCCAGGCAGTGCACAATGACTCTGCAGTTTGACACCTTAGCTTTGTCTGTTGATGGGAAAACAAACATGTGTTAACACACACAACTATACACAAACGTGAACAACGCCGCACATCTCTGACAGGACTCATCTTTAGCACAATGTCTCTGGAGACAGTCAAAGGCTATTGTAAGCAAGCTGACATTTCCTGGACGTGTTATACCTGACACTATTGTTACTATGCACTAATGCACGTGAACTTTTTATTAACAATTATGTGACAATAAGCGGATATGTTGTATTAGATATCATGGCAACACATAACTTCAAATGAACTCACTTTTTTGTACAGACACTGCCCTTACTGTGCTTTGTAATTCTAGTATTCATCAATATATATACAACATATATATATATATTCTCTCTTCTCTTACCTATGAATTCATTTGTTTTGTCCAGCCAAGGAAGCAACTTCTCACAGTAGTTGTCATTTACTGGGATGCGCATGAAGTGGCTCTCACTGATAAAGTCTGGCTTAGGGCAGGTGTTGCTGGCATTCAGCACATAGGTGATACCATTCTGAGCCATTAGATCCTAAACAGATAGAGAGAACTTAGTTCCTGTTTTGTCACCAGTATATATTAACAAGTCTGTAATTTTTTTTTGACAGAGATCAAATATGCAAAATAAGTTTTACCTTGTTAAGGACGTCCTTCTGTGAACCCAGGTAAAGGTGCGGCAGGATGCGAGTGGGCCCTACATTTGCCACAGGCAAGCAAGGCTGAGACAAGCTCATAGGTAGAGCAGTGGCAGGCTTCCCTTCACACAGACCAGGGAAACATGAGGAGAAAGCAGCAAATCCTCCTGCAGAGAAAGAAGAGAGGGAGAGATATGCTTAGGTACACTAATGGTTTTCCACAGAGCAGTAACTTACTAGGGACTCTGCAAAGATTAAAACACACACACACACACACACACACACACACACACACGCACACACACACACACACACACACACACACAACGCAACCTGCACCACTGAGCAGACAGACGCTCTATTGACTTTCAGAGGTGAATCTGGGGTACAACGTCTGGGTCCTGCTTTAGTACAATAAGAGCAAAAAGGAGGCTCTCTTCTCTGTGAGAGTTAGGTTAAATGCTGGGCAGCCAGGAATGTGTGTGTCTGGCCCTTTAAGAGGCAGGCGGCTCCACTTTTGGCATATGTGTGTATGTGTGTGTGTGTGTGGCTCTGTTTCCTGCATGAGCTCATGTCCTGTAGCAGTGCATTGCGTCAGGCTGAGGGAATGAGAGAGGCCACAGGTGCAGGGCCAGGACAGAGGCCCAGTAACATCTCCTTGACAACCACACACACACATGCACACACACGCACACACACACACACACAGACCTACATATGTACATACACGTTGACAAGGTGAGCAAGAAGCCAATATGACAGAATCACTAATCTTTGTCTCGCTGTCTACACACACACACACACACACTCTTAAGTACTATATAAGTAATGCTCGACCCTTCTTTTGCACACACAAACACAAATACCCACACTCTTCATTACTCTGCAGTGCTGTGGTTGTATAACTATAGGGTGGGGGCCAGTGTGTGTGTGTGTGTGTGTGTGTGTGTGTGTGTGTGTGTGTGTGTGTGTGTGTGAAGAGTGGGTAATGACCTCGCTGAAGATTGTAGGGAATGGAGAGGAGTGCTTCAAGGAAACCCTGAGCCTCAGAAAGTAGATTAGAACCTAATCTAGGTTCAGCCCTGCCTGACCCAATCTGGGATTTAAAGCATGCACACACACACACACACACACACACACACACGGTCACAGAGTGAGAGTGAGAGAGACATGACATCACTGTTCTAAAGTAGCACACACAGCACAGTGCAGGCAGAACGTTGCCTTCCGTTGTAACACACACCCAGATGCACTACTCATGTAGCAAGAGCTAGCCAACACACATACACACACAGAGCACAGTGTCAGCAGCATGTAGTGTGTATTCAACAGATATGGGATCTACAATAAATAATTAAAAGCCTGTGAAAAACTGTTGTGCAGATAGTCAGAGGATAGCAGCTGCAGTACTTGGAGCTACTTCACAACACCATGACATCTTAGGGCAGGGGCATCCTCATGACCCAGTGCTGTCCTGGGTGCACTGTCCCTTTAAGAGCAAACTGAAGTGTTTCCTGCTATTAATGGCAACAGTGGAGCAATGACATCAGTGCTCCACATGGGGGGATGAAGTGGAGGGAAAGAAAGATGGATAGATGCAGAAAGAGTGATCAGATGACTTACAAGATACAGGAGGGGAAGCTTAATGCTAGGAAGGAGATACTGAGTGGAGAGCTGCCATGCTACCGTGACTCAATGATCTAACCTTTCTGGCCTCTATAGAACAAACTAAACAACATTTGTAGCTCAGAGCCTGTTTCTAGTGATCCTCTGGGCAGTGCTACAGCATAGCTAATTGATGAAACAGAGGGAGGAAGCGTAGCTCTTTGAAGGGTTTCTTCCTGGTTTCTCTTTTCCCAAGCTGCTAGTGTGAAGCCCACACACACACACACACACACACACACGCACACACACACACACACACACACACACACACACACACACACACACACAAGAAAGACGGCTATTATTTATTAACCAGCC
>OMLM01007292.1:1849-13565 GCA_900302695.1 Helostoma temminkii | reverse complement strand
CAATAAACTTAAAATTAGGAAGAAAAATTATAAGTTGGAACCATTTTCTGACAGAATTGCAAGGGTGCCAACATTTGGACATACACACACACACACACACACACACACACACACACACACACACACAAGGAAAATAAATGGTGCTACATGTAGCCCCCACCACAGTTATTTACTGTATCTGTGTGAGGAAGTGATATGTTCCTGGAGACAGTTAAATCAACAGGAAAGCCTCACGTCACACTTCAACCATTTCCCTTTCTATGCAAGGACATTGTTGGAGAGTTGTTAGAAGGACAGAAGACAGGACATTCCACAGTGGAGACAGTGTTTGTGAGCGAAGAGAAAGTGCGCTTGTGTGTGCGAAGGGAAGTGAACACATGAATGAAAATACTCTTCTAAAAATATTCTCGCCCTTTCATCCCATGTGTGTCTGGATTAATAATTGCAGCAGTGATTACCGAAGGTGACCTCATCTCGCATTGGACAAACAGTAAAATGGCAGGAAAGCTGGTGAGTCAGTGAGTAAGGGGTTACAGTCCTGAAGTGAGACTGAAGTCAGAGATAAGAGAGCAGGACTGAGTGTGCCGGCCTGGTTTTTAAAGGCTATTGCATTACAGTGACATTACGTCAACACAATTACAAACACCTTCCTTGTAGTCAAAGCTTTACACGGCTAATGGATGTTAGTCACACAGGAGATAGTGTGTTATTGTCACCTCGTCACCCGAACCCGCTCTAGTCCAGGTTGTCATGACAACGGCGAAGGGCAGTGACGCTGATGACAGTTGGCTCAATGTGTCCCAGAGGGTCACAAGCAGCGAGGGTCCAGAGGGCACATGAGCACAATGACACAAGAGTGAGGACTAAATAACCCAAAGAGACGTGGCCTCACATGCTCCAAATGAAAACGATGACACATCCGTACATTTCAATCTGAGCAACACAAAACAAAAATACACTGTACACTCACACTGAGGTCACTGAAAATACCCTGTGACACACAGCAGCCCAGCTGTCCGTGAAGATGACATCAGGAAGTCATCTGGGAGACATGAGTTCACCTCCAGCTCAGCATGATAAAATGCAGCTACATTAAACTACAGATATAAACTTCACCAAGTCAAAAAAGTAGCTTGAATTAAACAAGCAATGCAAATCTAAATTACGCTTTCTGCTTGACAAAGACAAAGCCTTCTGTAAGCAGAACTGTCATGTTGTAATCAGAAACCAGTGCCACACAGAGATACTATTTTAAAACAGGCTTTTTGGCCAAATGACATCGCCTTTTGCTGTGCTGTGGAAAATGTACTTGGACAGGAAGTGACTAACCCAATTCTGTAAAAGGAAAAAAAATTCTGGTATAAAGAGAACACACTACCGGGAAAGAGGGCACTGTGTCGCCATCAGTAAAGCTAGCCAGTGGTGACTTCCTTTTTCCGTTTTCTTCTAACCCACCACACCACTTATGCAACTGCTTATTTTCCTCTCCCTGTCAGAGCCGAGCACTCTGGCCTCTTTAGTTTGCTGGTAGTGAGAGCTGGTCTCATCAGTCTTTCCTTACAACCAAGCTAATTTACACTTTTTAATTGAAAGGCTTATTATTATCCCACAGGCATAAAACTTTGTTTTTAGCAGATGATATGTGGATTAAATTCAGGTTTTTTGAGGCCTTGGTGCTGCATGAGTGGAAACCCCGCAGATATTGACCAGACAGAGACATACAACACCTGCCAGGCTGCTGTGGTTAATGGGAGCTCTGCTGTTACATCACTGCTGTTGGTACAATTGACTGCCTCGTCAATACAAGCTCACACCCGCCCTCCCTCCAGCTTCTGTGTCTGTGTGTTTCAGCCTCTGTGTAGCTTTCAGTTGCCCTCCTTAACTTGTCTGTTAATGGAGAGGGACACACACACACACACACACACACAGCCTGGGGGCATTGATCTGCCTGAATGACTACCCCACACCCCTCCACTTCTCCCTCCATCGTTCTCTTCTGTGGTACGTATCGGGGGAGACATGACGCCATCCTCTGTACCCCTCCAGCTGTCCCCTCCACTATGAAGGGACATTAGCATTTCAATGTGACAAACCCACACTCCCTACCACCCCCCCCTCCAAACATGACATCATTGCACACATGTCCTACTCAGCTTCACAAAGGCTGTGCTGCAGCCAGGAGAAGCGATAGGAGTGTGTGTGTTTTAGGGCCGAGGTCCATGTACATCAGAAATGTGCAGATTGACAGAACATAGATGTGCTAGCTAGGATGAGGTCATTGCTTTGCACGCAGCTTGATGAACAACTGTATGATTAACGTCATCCTGGCTGATAGTTAAACAGTTTATTGTTCCTTACAGGACAGATAACAGCAATATGTGACTTTGATCAATAGCTGTTTCAGCAGCACGGTGCTAGTGCAATATAGGACTATAAACCCTGCTATAATTTAGGGCGAATTCACAAGTCTCCAAATAATAATTCACAAGTGCCTCGAAATAACATGTGACAGACACAAATCTATTCTCACACACTGACTGCAGATGTGTGATTTTTTTGCTAGCTTTGTCTGGTTTGACATTTCCAGCAGCAAAACCTGTTTGTGCACATACACAGGTACATGAACTGAACACGCACATGTGCACACACACACCTAACAGTGTGAAGAGTAGCAGGTGTGGAGAGCTGCTGTGCTAACTGCTTTAAATCAACCCTCATATGCCCTGGTATACATTTACAGTAGCCTCTAAATTTACATGCAAACTGTTGTAGAAATAAACAGAATTTCTATCAGGATGGTCTTTATTATAAAGAAATAATTACATATTCTCCCACACTTATGTCCCAAAGCATCCAAATGTCACAATAACAAATTCATTTGAATGAATGAATGGCTGAATAGATATTTTGTGCAGTATGCAGGTAAGTGAGTTGTGCATGTGAAGGTTTTTTTCCACTGCACTATTGCTCTGCATTGCCTCATCGCTCTGTGTGAAAAGGTGTTATGTTAAACACCTGCAGTGCACTCTGCACACATATTGATAACATAATCTCCACAAGACTCCATTCTGCAGGGAGAGAGAGAGAGAGTGAGCTGGGGAAAGAGACAAAAAGCCAAGAGCAAAGAAGAAAGAGAAAGAGCCTTTGTGATAGTTTTACATCTCAATGACCACAGGCTGAGAGAGCATGAGCACTATGTCATACCGCGGGTCATGGCTCTCACCCCCCCTCTCCGATCCCTTTTTCTCATCTCTTTTTCCTCTTCATCGCTTCTCGTCTCCATGATGTCATCCTCTTTATCCTCCTTCTTCCTATTCTATTGCTCTAAACACATTAACTGCGCAAACAAAAAGGTGGGAAACAATTAACGGGTTTGGCTTGGTCCCTGCAATGTATTATTTTAGCCTGTTGTAGCAGTAAATCTTACTATTGATCTCGGTCAGCCCGAAGAGCTGCCCACTACTGCCCACTGCATGTTCTTGAAGTTCAATTTGCATCTGTCTTTCATTTGCAGCATGCCTGGACTAGAAATACCTCAATACCTGAGACCCCACTGTGCCTTTGTACTCAGCTGCAGTACACAAACTGTTATCAGGGGTTTCCTTTGTATATATCTTCTGTCTGTATTCGACAATGGTACATTTTACAGCCTAATGTCCAGTGAGTACACTTCCATGTATATACATCCCTAATATGCATATCTATGAATACCTCTGTACAGGCTGAGACCAAACACCCTCAACCTTTTGTTGCTCTCTAGAAAGGTATGTTGTCGTACCCATACATAACTTGCCCATACACACACTGTACATACACACATCACTTCTCATCCTGTGTCCAGGCGGATACGCACCTCGCAGCTCTCTCCCCTCCTTCATTCGGCGGACCCTGATCTTCAGCCTCATGTCTGTGTCTGCCTGCAGGTCCGGCCAAAAACAGTCCTCTGCTGGGGCAATCACCACATCCAGAGGCATCCCCCAGAACACACTCTGTCCCACTCACACGCACACACACACAGATGGTAATGTTCTAGTTCTCCTTCCTTCAGGGATAGAGCGATCAATGCCCCCCCTTGTTGCACAAAATTAGGAAACAGTCAAACAGAAGTGTTCTTCTGGAGGCTGATTGAGGTGAGGCCACAGTCAGTGTAAAAATCCCAAGTCGAAGAAACTCCTGGCGTCTAAGTCCAGTCTGGTTAAGTCAGCCGTCCCAGTGTCCAGGACCCCGTACAACAAAAACTAGTCCAAAAGGTCTGTAGGCACGCTCCTCAAGTCCACTATTGCCAAAATCCCATGCAACAACCACAAAAATTCCTAAAATGCTCCTGTGTCAATATTTAGAAATTCAGCGGTTTTGTGAAGAATGGTCGCCACAGAGAGAGCAAGAGGAAAAACAACCTGTAATGACTGTACGTAAACGCAAGCTGTGATCTGCCTGCAGCTGGTTTACAGAACGTCTGTGTGTCTCTCTGACTGCTCTCTCTGTCTCTGCGAGTCCACAGCCAGAAGAGCTGCCCACTATTGTTGTGCCGCTGCGCTCTCCCTGTCTCTCACTCGCTCAGCCACTGACACTCCTCCCACTCCCTCCCTCTACTCTCTCTCTCTCTGCAAAGAGGATGACGGAGCTGCACTCTCTTCTCGAGCTCTGGGGGTGAATGAGCTCACTTGCCGTGAGCTCAGACTCTACCCTCTCTCCCTCCCTCTCTCCTCCTCTGCTACCTCCCTCACACCCTCCCTCTCTTGTGGAGCCAGCACTCCGTCATAGCTAATGTCTAAGGCATGTAACCACATTCCTTACTCACCCAACAAATATGTGGCCACCTCAGGGGCCTAGCTGCAAAGCAGGCCTCTATCAGGGAAGGATGGAGGCTAAGACACAGCTATCAGACTGTTCAGCACATACAGGCCCACTGCTACAGACCTGATTAGTCTCTGTGCTGTTAATTACAGAGAAGAGAGGAAAAAGCTTGGCTTATAAAAAAAGACTTGTCTAGATGTGAATGACTGTGCTTCTTCCTATGGAAAATTATGTTTGTACGGTTTCTGAGTTTAACTCGAGGGTTTCAAAGAATTTAAAACATACATGGGATACTGAATTATGCTTTCCAGATAATTTTTACTGCATTAGATCATTTTGGATACCTAGATTAGTAGATATCAAAGATTATTATGTGTTATGAATTCTCAAAGTAGCAACCATGCACCTTTTATAAAACTCTGTAGTTTATCAGTAAGCAGCAGCTAAATGCCTTCATTAGCTTGATTGCCTTAAATGTACTGAGGTTTCTAAAAAACATAACACTTACTGCAGGCGGGGACTAAAGCTGTCAGTGTGTTGAAAGCTGATTTGTCGCTGAAGGTGAGGGAATGTGTGTGACTTCACCATGTTTCCTGCGCTGGTTTATGTCTAACGCGCATGTGTTTGGACAGTGCTCTTGTCGATCAAAGGATTTGTGGAGAGGAGAGGAGAAAGAAAAGGAGGCTGCAGGGAAGAGAGAAGTAAGGAAAAAAGAAAGCAGACAAAAGAGGAAGGAAAGACTAAGTGAAGAGAAGACCAAACAAAGCTCGTGGTCGGCAACCATCACCCATTTGACAGACCACAGACTTCTGGTACTTTACTATGGAATGACAAACATGTAGGCCACAAGTCCAGCTACGGAAACAAAGCAGCCCAGGAATTAACACAACCGCCGGAGAGGAGTTAATGTTAACTAATTATTTTACAATTACTGCTGCTTTAAAGATAATTTCAACCCTCATGTGCAAAATTTTGTTTGGAGAAACTGGATGATATATTTTTGGGCAATTGCAAAAGAATGTCCTTGTAAATGTGGTGTGGTCTCTTGTTAGTAAGATGTAGCAGAGATATTTCCAGGGTAGGCCAGTCAAATGACCCTCCTGACTGTCTGTTCAGTCTCAGGTTGGGACATCACGGTACGCTGATTACATTCAAACCAGGTCAGATGGGCTTCAAGTAAATTAAGTCATCATGCAGTGAGCCCAGTTCCAAAAAAAGGCAAATAAGCTTATACAACATGTCTAGTTAGGCCAGCTGCATGCTGATTGACTGACCTCATCTCATCACTGTGGACCCCTGAATGATCACACAGGGGTGGGAACAGCCTTACGTCACCCTCTGTTCAACCGCGGGTCACTGACAGAGGGAGTGTGGAGGAAATAGGTCACTTTGGTGATGATGAGTGCTGTGAAAAATGCAGACGCTGGTTTTGGGAGGTTGTCAAACCATAAGAAAATCCACACGTGCACCCACACTCCCATTTTATTCCTCATTTGTAGTTTGATTGAGCAGGTGTGGCACTCCGCAGTGCTCAATTGGGTTCACCACATTTCAAACACACGGGCCCATCTCATCACCCAGGCCCATGCTTCAGGTTTTTTTTTCTGTCTGTGTGACTTGAAAACACAAACCTGCTTTGAGACACAGGACTTCCAAACACCTGCAAACCCAGCACAGTGGAAGATAACAGCCGCAAAACAAAGTAGCAGCTGGTTAAAGTTTTACTGGTCGAACTCATGTGAGCTCCTAAAGCAAACACCGTGCCCCCCCACCCCTCTGCTCCTCCTTTAGTCCTCAGCAGGGTAACAAGGCTCAGAATAGTAGGTGTGTTAATTAGAGGATTACAGCCAAGATGCTATAAATGACAGTCAGGCGTGTTTTATTGACTGCACATGTGCGCCCTTAGACACAAATAGGTTCAACGGTCACTCTGGGCACCCCCACCTCCTCTGACACCTCTAGGATTTAAAGACGGCTTGTTACTGGGACAACGCATAATGTACACACCCATACACACACAGTGAGCGCAGCCAAAACAGACAAAGAGATGCGAAGAACTGAGATTAAACAATTTCCCTCTGGGATTAATAAAGTTTTTTTTTTATTTAGAATCTTTGAATATGAGACATTGGTGGAAGACAGAAAGATAGAAGGAGAGGAAGTCCCACAGGGGGCAGGAACCTTGAAGACCAGGGCAACACGGGGCAGCCTCCCCACAGCTGGTGCATTATGAAGTTTAATGCATACAGGCAAAAAGCGAGTTTAATTTATTAATTGTAAACTGTCAATTGATGAACTGATTGCTGTCTTCTCTCTGATATCCAGTGATTACAGTGTGAAACTGTATTTTCATTTATATTTTCATTTTGTTTTGAATGGCTTATTTTGCATTTATACAATGTGACCATGTAATGTGTGGATGTTTATTACTGTCTCACCACTGGGCTACCAATTACAAGTTGAGGATAAATAAAGTTATGGTGTTTTTGACATCATAATGCTGATTTCACTGTTAAAAATAGCAGTAGAGGAATGAGACACCAGAAGAGGTGACACGTTTATGGTTTCGATATCCACATATTTTTCACGCTATATTTTTTCGCTGGGGCCTGTCCCTTCTTCCCCTTCCAAGTGAGACAGGCAGGGACAGGAGTGTCATCCTACACCAGAGATCATCTGTCAGCATATCACAGGAAAGAGAGACGTCATTCTCCACATAGGGCAGGTTTAGGTGATGAAGACTGTGAGTTCATGTGTGTGAGTTCATCTTCGCTTGAACCTGTGTGTCTGTTGCAACTGTTTGTGTGTGATCAAGTGCTGGTGCATTGTGGCAGGAGGATGACCAGTGTAAGGTGACAGCAAAATAGAGAACAGTGCTGTAGGGGTTATGGAAGACAGAGATTTTCACCAATATGTGTAAACACAAGCATATGTGCGCGTACACAAGTGTGTGTGTCCATGTGTATTGGTGTTTGTGTGTGTGTGTCGATAGTGCTGGCTGTTGGGGGATCAGTAACAAGGCTGCTCTTGTAGTGATGTAATGCCTACAGGAGAACACAGCTGCCATGCTTGGGGGGTGAGGTAGTCACCAAGGGAGAGAGAGGGGAGGATGGATGGAGCAGTTGAGAGTTGGGGTGGTGCTGGGGGAGAGGAGAGGAGAGGAGGGGGCGATTAGGTGGATGAGTATGTGTGTTTGAATCCATAGGGAGATGGGATCTGAAATGATGTCATATTGCACAAGGGACATTAGTGATGCCGTGCGTAATTGTGTGTGTGTGTTATAAGAACTGACTAAATGTGTCTGTAGCATAAAGTAGCAAAAAGTATAAAGTTAGTAAATATATTCTTATTGGTGACTACATACTAAAATATAAACATTTCTAATTTAAGACCATATAAGAAACTCAATTTTCATAGTGCACCAATATAAACATGATCTGCATCAGTGAATATGTGTGTGGCAATATTGGCTCCTCATTGATGAGCGTTCACTCTTACCTTCAACAGAACTCACTTCATGCCTTTGCACACACATAACGTCAACTTGAAAAAAAATATGAAGGAAAGTGGGAGGAAGTGCTTCCCAGATGTAAAGAGCAGGTGGGAGGAGAGAGTGTATGTGATTAAGGGAGCATTAATGCACTACTTCCTTGTATGTGTGTTCATGCATGAGGTAGTTTCATCTCTATCTGTGCAGTCTGGAGGGAGGCCTGCTCACATCAGTCATGCAGCAGAACCCCTGCCCTCCAAACAACTCAACCCCCTGGAGCTCAGCATCCTGGGGCTACTGCACCAGTAAATCTGTCTCACTTGCAGGAAATTAGTTTACACTCACAGATATATACACACACTCAAGCACATATACAAAGACAAGCACATACACATACAGAGGACAGAAGAGGGTAAGCTATCAAACACACCAAGGGGGGCCTTCAGGACCAGACGGGCCCTCATAAACCAGATGAACTACTTAAAAATCCCAGTTGGAGATGTTCAGCGGTGTGTGTGCGTGTGGAGAAAAAGGAGGGCTGTAAAGCCTTAGTATAAAATGCTGCTGACTGCCATAGGCATGCGCGTACAGTATGTTTGCATTCATATAAAGTCTGCACATTTACTTTGTATAAAAGTGTGAGCATAAATGTTAATTTTAGCCCAGAGTGAGACGGTTCACAGCTGTTTTCTGAGTTTGTATATACAGTGGATGAGTAATGCATATGTATGTGTGCAATACAGGCTAAAAATGTGCACGAACTATGCATTAAATTAAAATGTGAAAATGTGGAATTAAGAAAGTGTGTGTCTCTAGGAAGTGTGAGCGTGCATACTGTGCTCTTGTCTGATTTCCCCAGAGGTGAGTTTGTCTACACTGCTTCACTTGGGCAGAACAGATGGTTATTTCAGTCTAAATGCTAATGACCTGAGCTGGGATGCACAGGGTTTCCTCGCAGCACTTGAACGCAATAAGTAAAAAACAAGCCTCACCTCGCTCACTGTCTCTCGCATGTTGGGCAGTTTGACACACACGTGGCAGCACTGTAAAAACAGCACTGCTCCGACAAAGAGGAGCTGACAGCGAATCGGTTTGTTTTTAATGAGCTTGAACCGCTGCTACATGTGGACTGGCAGGCAGGTCTCAGATCAGTTCAGTGCTAATTAGATCCTATCAGCGTAGCAGGCAGGCTGACAGACACACTGTCCTCACAACAGTGCTTTAAGCCATGCCATCTGGTCCTCCATTAGTTACACACCACACACTTGCCAGTGTCAACCAGTCTAACCATTAGCTCAGACTGCACCAGTGTGTACATCATGTCTATAGGGTGTATGTCTGTGCTGGTCTCACAGTGGTATGATCAGTTCCCCCCATAATTCTTGCACACAACAACTCCTCTTATCTCATCAACACATGTAGCATGAGTCATAACACAATGAAAGGCATAAAATATGTGAAAAACTGCTTTTCAATTGACTTCAAATGTGCACATTTCATATTTCTGCATATATTGCAATGAGATAACATTTTAGAAGTTCTGATATCAAAGTTTCCAGACATCACAAAATGTTTAGCCATTCAGTAATGTCCTCTCGCACAGAGACATACAGCAGTAGTAGAGGCGTTACACCCCGGAGACTGTATTTGTACATACAGGACACGGTGACAGAGGCTATCGCAATACTCACAGTCAGATTTCCTGCTATTACGACCCATGGAGACTGTGTATATGTGTGTGTGTGTGTGTGTGTGTGTGTGTGTGTTAATGTGTGACATGCACAACGCAGCAGTGACATCACTCTGCCAGAACAATAGAGAAGGAATGACGCAATGCTGTGAGAGGAACTGGGCAAGCTGTCTCTCTGTGTGCTCCCTGCCAACGCCTACATGATGGTTTTTAAAGATGATAGTAGGACTTCTGAGTTTTATGCTTTCTAAAATGCAGCACATTTGTATGCATATATGCTGTGGACCCTAGGCGTCTCCCTCTTTCCCCCTGATGTAATTTTATCAGAAACAGGAAATGGTTACACAACCGGCCTTTCTGTGTCCTGCCTTCATCTAGACATGTGTGTATCTGTTTGTGTATGATGAATTCAGTGAGTGTTTCTGTGTGCACACACAGTGAGATATCAAGAGGGAATGATCACAAATTACAGCATTCCTCAATCGGGGGCCTTGGGCTTGCCTCGAACTCCAAAATTAGCCTGTTGCTGTGGAAAAAAATCTCCTGTGTGTATCAGGATGCAGCAGCAGCCCCAGAGGTTGAGCCCAAAAGTCTGTGTGTGGTCAGCATGTATTTACGGTAATAAGACCTCTGTTACAAGACAGTGTACATACCAGGAAAAGTGTTAAACCGCCAAGGATTTAAACTCTCTGCTCTGCTACAGGCAATGACTGTACTCCTCTGCCAGTGAGCTTGGAAAAGAAAATCCTGTCTTTAAAAAAATGAACAAACTGCACACATTAAAATTTCCTCATACCGTTATACACTTCACAAAGCTGCCAAAAACAACACAATCTCATTCACATGGTAGAGGTGCAGTCAAAATCTGATTAAAACAGCTAAAAAACAAACAAACTCAAAAACTAACAAAAAAAAGAAATGCACTCACACACACATTAAAATGGCAATGAACAGGTAAATAAGGAAGCATGGTTAAGTCCAGAGATAAAGTGCATCAAAGACACGGTGATAAACAGGAATCCACCATTGTTCCAGGGAATGACGCTATGACAGGATCGGCTGTGGGCAGTCCGAGCATGAATGGAATCTGGTGGATGCTGGCCAGCTCTGGGTAGGATAAACTAGCATAATTGTTAAATACTCCTTTCCCTTTTCTCCTGCCTTTGGAAATTTCCACTCTGCATGTATGTCAGAGTCATCAGGATAAATTCCGCAGTGGTAAACTGATGGTGCAGCAACCAAACTAGCAAGCCTTTGGCCCAAATTCACAGTGAAGTGGAGTTATGAGGTGCAGACGGGGGCGTAGTACGGAGAAAACTGGCCTGGTTTAGCACGCTGTTCAACTTCAGCTCCTGTTGACCTGATGTGTTGACACTGCCTAGGTAACAGTTTAAACAAACTATTTTTACTCTGTGATGTATGAATGCATGTGAAGGGTGTGTTGGGATGTTCAAAAGGCCTCTAGATAGATTTCAAATACCAAAGGAGGCAGAAGGTATGTACTGTGAAGGGACTGTATACACAAATCAGCTCAAACAAATGCGATTAGAATGTTTAAGTCAGTGTGGTACAAACATGATTTACTTCTTATAAAACATTTGTCTCAAAGAATGCACCATCTCTGAATTATATTTAGTTACAATAGGGTGTATATAAATTATTTGGCATGTAAGCTTATGTGTGTTTGTGTGTCAGCACTAATCTTTTCCTGCACTGCTTGGAAGTTATGGTCATTTCTC